>JBBPDI010000004.1:21062685-21074139 GCA_037974545.1 Cucumis variabilis
TAGGACTAGGAGCAGGAGAAATGAGTCTAGAGGAAGCCATGGCTTGGCCAAAAATGGCCACAAAACCCAAGAGAAAAGGCAAGTTATTGAACGAGTTAGCCATCAATTTTCTTCTTAATTAATTCACTATTTGTCTGTGCAAAAATGTACAATGGGAAGTGGTGATTTTATAGTGTATGTAGAAAATGGTGTTAAATATGAGAAAATTAAAATAATTTTTATCTTCATTACTATATGATTAATGTTGGTCAAAGGGTGACAAAAATATGCCATAATTAAACGGAAAAAATGTATAAATTATGTTAAGTAACATTCATTCCATTTTTGGCCGTTTCAAAATTAAATAATATTACCTACTGTAACTTCCATGATTTTAGTTCAAATTACTATTACTCTCTTTAATGTTCTTTAGTCCTTTTTTCTTTTTTGTTTTATTATTTTTGTTTCTCTTGGGAGTTTCCTTTTTAAAAGTCAGATTGGCTCCATATATATTTCATAAGAAAATAAAGCTTTATTTTGAGTTAAGCATTTTTTTCCAATTATATGCTTAAATTTTCATTAAACGAAAATCTGATATTTGAGAATTATTTTACAATTAATTAGTTACATCATAATTCATTTTCTTTATGTCTTCTGGGTATACGTATTCGAAATAATGCTATTAAAAACCAATTTCTATATAAAATAGTTCTTTTGGAAAGAAATCTATTTTCAAAATATTGTACTCATTTTTCATTAATAATGATAATAATAACATTAGTTAGTTAATTCTTTCCACTAAATTCATTTTTGTTCAATATGTATTAGAGACAAAGATTATTATATGTTGTGATTAAATAGAGAAATGTTAACTTAACATCTATTCCATCCTTAATACTATGGAATACAATTTTTTTAGTTATAAATATATAATGTAGTTTTAAATTATTATTATTTTTAGAGGTTTTACTTTACTTTATTTTGTTTCATCTTTAGGGAGTTTTTGGTTTTTTTGAGAAATTATATATCAGAATTTTCTTTGTTTTTAAAAATTATATCAAATTAACAAAATAAAGCTTTTTTTTTTTTTCTTTATTTCGATTTAATTACCCACAACATTTTTGAAACCACCTAAGATATGATGAATGAAAAGTTTTTAATTCAAATGTAATGAAATGTTGTTAATTCAAAGCAAAGCATTTTCCTTGACTTGTTTTTTCAATTTTATTTTATTCTAATAGTTAGAATTAATTGATTGGAACGATTGTAAAATACACTCTTGTATTTATTGCCTACACATAAATTTATATATGTTAGAAAGATACTAATCTTTAACACATGTGTTAGCCTGTTACATTTCTACTTTTAATATAGAAAAATAGGTTACATATTTTAATAAATAACTTTTCCAAGTACTTATAAAATTACTCATTAATAAAAAAAATTGCAATTTATATTTATGTCCTTTTTACATCGTTCTAATAGTAAATGAGTGACTTTGATTTACAGTTTTTAATAGACTTTTTCAATGCAAAATCTTTTAAAAAGAACCCTAAACCCCTCGTCTCATCTAAACTGTTCCATAAAATGTAGTACAAACACACATTCTAATCATTTTACTTTTTTCATCTTCTATACAGAAAAAAAAATTATTTAGTTTTAATATGATAAATCACTTAGTTTTTTTTTAGGTGGTACATTAAGGGAGAGGGAAAGAGAGATTTTAGAAGAATAGTGCTAGAGATAGGGAGACGGTGAAATGAGCGTAGAGAAATTTAAACGCTTAAAAATAACATAATTTTTACGAACCCAACACATAAAAATTATGTTATTTTTAAGCGTTTAAATTATGTTATTTAAACTTCATTCGGTGAATGAAGTTTAAGACATTAAAAAACTCTACACTCATTGTACTTCACATTTCATAGTACATAATTAAATAACGTTGTAATGCATGATGAAAAGTACAAAAATATTAGAAGATTTGTGGGTAAGTCAAAGGCCATTTACACATCTATGTAAAATGTTGGCCAGAAAAATAGGTACACACCAAATTCTTGTATGAATTTCTATTTCATTGCAAAAATAAAGAAGAAACGTACACATCTCCTTTTACAGGAAGATCATCGTTGTCTCATAAGAAGAAAAAAATGAGAGATAATGATGTGTAGTGTAAATAAGAGTTAGGAAGAAGTGTAGATGAAAGTGATCCGAGATGTAGGAAAAAAATAGAGATTTATAGCTTTCAAAATTGAGAAGGAATGTGATCTGTTTTTTTTCTTCTAAATTTAATTATGTACTATGAAATGTGAATGAAGTTTAAGACATTAAAAAAAATCAATGAATACACGATTAAATTTTGTTGGATACGAAAAAAGTGAGATCTTGAGGAAATTAATGAAATAATTCTTCATTCGGTGAATTAAGTATGATTGGTTTTACAATACAATTTTATTGGTTGCATGATGACTATATGAAATAGTAAGTTTTTCAATAAAAAATTAACTATTTAATTCCATCATCCATTAAAATTCTTGTACATTAAGAAAACAAATACCAAATAACTATGCAAAGTAAATTATATTTGAACGAAAAAATTTCACTCAAAATAAAAGAATAAAATGAAAGCAAAAAATTTTATCCTCATCCAAAGTCTTTATATATATACATACATACATAGAAGTATAGATATAGATTTGGAGGTTTATTAAATATAACTTTGTTGGATATATTTAACTAAGATATACTTTTCTTAGACTAAAGTTTTATAATTTAAATATTAACTTAATTTTCAATATATATATATATATATATATAATAAGATAAATAATAAATGTGATTCAAAGGGAAAAAAAAAAAGAAAAAAAAAAAGAGGAAAAGGTTGGTTTATTAAAGGATTTCGGCTGGCAGTGTTGATTTTGGAATGGATAGATTCATAGCACCCTTTTTTGACCCTTAACCCCATCTTCTTTTCTTCATTCACATTCTTATTATTCATTACTCTTTGCACCCTCCCTATATTAAATAAACATATATTTCTTTTGCTTTTGTTATCATCCACCCAAATCACCAAAACCATATAGTTTCTATCCCTTGTTTTTATGTAAAAAAAAGTTTTCAACTTTGTCATTCAAATTTATATTATGATACGTCTATTAACTTATTTGTTAAAAAATCGTCGTGTTTATTAATAAATAAGTATTGTAAAATTTTACATTTAAATAAAATAAATGAATGTATTATACTAATGCAACGTCTAGAAGACTCTCATTTGCAACTTCTTATTTTTTCTTTTTCTTTTTTTTCTAGTGTGAACATAAACAAAACAACTATTTTATTGTTGTTGTTTTTGTTACTATTATATGATATCTTAAATGTCCTGTCAATGAATCATGTTAGTTTCAAAGAGTTGATTACATCCAAAAAGTATAAACTACACACTTCAAATATTTGATTCTACATCTTCATAGTGACATCTAACAATTAAAAAACTATAATAATGTTTCATATATTAATTATTTAAAGTAATTCGTCAAACTCTTTTTGTTTTTTTGTTTTTTCTTTCTTGCTAAGTTTGAAGTTTCAATGATTATACTGTGACGACTATATCCTTAGACTAATTTATGTTATTGAATATATTGACTTGTCTTATTCCACGTAAGAAAATAGTTAGTCACAATGTTTTATCAACTTCATAAGGAAATTGCAACTTTATATGTAAAATTGTAACATTCTACTTTTTTTTTTCTTTCATGATGCAAATAATTTTCCTAATACATCATTGCACATTAAAACTATTTTCTTTTTTCTTACTATTGGTTTCTAAATTCTTGAATAATTATAACATTTTTTAGAAAGCATTAATTTCCAAAATCTACTCGTATTCTTATAATGCATATGATCATTCCTTACTTTGTTGTTTTCTTTTAAATTAAATAAACCAATAAATACATGAATTGGTAAAAATAGAAAATAATCACAAACAACTAAGAGATTTCAGGTAATTCAAATCCTTCATCTAACTTGTACTACTAATAATAGAGGATCTGTCAATTCAACGATCATCCAACGTAAGCATATTTTTATGGATTTTTTTCTTTTCAAATAGAGATAGATATTAGTTAGTCAAATAAAATCTTACCCGAGAGAATGGAACCAAAATTTAAAATATATGCAATCTAATGCTCCATGGTTTTATGTTTTTTCCATTAAAATTAAGTTTGTAACAATACTTCACCACAATTTTTCTGTTGTTATTATTTATTTGTCTTAAGGGTTTCAAAATCTAATTCAGAGCTTTACAAAACCATATGTTATAAAAATAAAAAAAAAAGTACAAATTGTGAAATTGACCAATAATATAAATATTATGGTTTCGCTGCAAAGAGATTTTAAAAGAATAATTAACATGATTTCAAAAATAAAATACTAAAATTGAAATTTGTTTAAAAATAAAATACTAACAAATTGAAATTGTTAGCTAAGAAGCTCAAAAACTATCCTCATTGGGGTAGATTTGAAATGGGTTTGGGCTGAGCCCACGGTCTCCACAACAATAATGGGCCCAATAGTATGTCGGTGAATTGATAATTGGGCTAAATTATTAATAAATTTTACTTCGATCAGTCTACTTTTTCTTTATATTATTTGCTATGGCTTTACGACAAATAAGCTTATGGTAGATGAAAGGAAAGTTTAACATATTTCAATTATTGTTTTGTTGAGATTTACATTTTATCTGATTATTCATTCCAATACAACTCATTGATTGTATTTAAGGTAAACTTTTTTCCTCTTTCAATTTTTATGTGTCTCGTTTGATGATTTACTTGTTTAGCTGTAATAGTTTTAATCTTATTCGAATTGTTGAAGATAAGGATATCTCATCGCTTATGTTGGTTTTATCAAAATTCCCTCAAAATGATTTAGGTGTTGTTGACTCTGTGCTATCCGACACTTCAAAAAATACAATGTATTTAAATATGATAATTTACCAAAAATAAAACATTGTGTCTAACAGCCAAAGTTGGATTCCAAAAAATCGATTTTGAAGCTTTTGAATTTTCACAATCTAATATCCTCATTACAGAATGTGCACTTTTTAGAGCACATCTCAACAAATTTTTATTATGGCTTTACAATAAGTAAATACTATTTTGTATGCTAGATGGATCAAAACTTTCTAGTATTGTGATTATCGCATTGTTGAGGTGTATGTTTCATTTGAATATTCGTTTCAACATTTTTCTAAATAATGTATTGATCATGGTAGACTTTTTTTGTCCTCCAATCTATCTGTCTTGTTTGACAATTTATTTGTGGTTGTTGACTCTGTATCGACTGATGTTACTAAAAGTACAATGTATTTGAATAGAGCACCACCCTATACCCAACACATTTAATGATTTTATGCAGTAAATAAATGAACAAATACATGGTATTTTGTATTCACTATCTTTCACTTTTTGAATGGTAAAGTTTTCTTAAATTTTTTAAAATTTAAGTATGCTTAATTTTTTACTTTTGTTAATATAATATTTTTTTCTTGTATTTTGTATATTGATTTTTTTCCCATTTCAAGAAATACAAAGAATTTATGTATGTATTTAATTATATTAGAACATTTAAACCAACTTATAAGATGGTTTAGCTTTTTTTCACTTTTGTTAATATACTAATTGCTCCAAATCTTGCATATTAAAATTTGTTTTTCAATTTCAACAAATACAAAGTATTTATTTAATTATATTATAATTGCAAACCAACTTACAAGATTATTTAATTATTAGATTTAATTATATTATAATTGTAAACCAACTTCAACATTGTCGAGTTCATCTACGTGCTACCGAAGAGCACCATAAAATCAATTTTTTGGATCGCTTTCAGAATACTCTCAATTTACAATTAAGCAAATGCCAATAGATAGTATGATGAAGTGCGGCCGATTGAGGTAGGATACTATTCCGCTGGTGGATGTTTTGTGAACGACGTCATAGATCGTTGGTTTTGTGAGGAATCTGTCGTCTGCCAATGTATTTTATTGAGACGGAAAGTTTGAGATGGACAGGAAGAAGATGATGAAGTTTGGTAGGAAATTTTGGGATTTGAGTGTAGGGAATTAGGGATGGGTAGTGTTTTGCTTGTAAAAATTAAAGAAAGGGTTGATTTGGTTAGAGAAGAGTGATGCAATTAGGGGTATTTTGGGTTCTGAAATGTGAGTAAACTAGAGTATAGATATTTAAGGCAATTTCGTAGCAATATTTTTTTTCATTTATCACATTAACAATTAAAATAAACTTTTATCATTTATCTAAAATAAATTTTTAAATTAGCTATTTTTCTAGTCATCCGATATGATTAAGTCAATTTATTAAGTTTAGTGGTCATAATAAAAGCACCGTGAAGTTAGTGGAGGATCTGAAATTAAGATATAGATAATTGAAGTACATAGAATTAAATGTGATTATTAAAGTCTAATTGTGAGGTTAATTAGAATTAAAATGATGAAGAAAGAAATATAAAATCAAAAAAAAAAAAAAAATCTTTGAGAAGGTTATTTTTGTCAAACTGGAAATTGGACACAAACACAAAATTTTACACCTCTTTCTTCATTTCATTTCTTATTAGATAATTATTCATCATTTTTTATCGTTTCTACATAAATGTTAGGAGTTATTAACAAAATGCCAAAGACAAAAACTAATTTTTTTATAACTACTTATTTTTTCTTAAAAAGTCAAAGATAAATTTTGAAAATATTCTTAAAACGTAAATCATATCAAAACTAGAAAAAAGTAGTGAGTTTTGTATTAATTGTCATATATATTAGATACTCTAATACTTCTAATATCTAAATATGTGTGTTGGACAAGAAATTTCGACCAATTAAATTATGCTACATCATCACATCAAAATTGTGATGATTATAATTTGATTTAATTTATAGTAGTCAAATTTTCTCATATCCAACCCAATGCAAACCCATGATGAAAAATCAGGTCAAATAAGGGGCCCAAGCCCCGTCAAGAAATGGGCCTAAATCCAAAGTCCAAGCCCAATAAGCAAATGAGCCCAAGCCTAAGCCCAATAGACAAATGAGCCCAAGCCCATCTAAAGCCCATAAAGTTTCTCTATAGATAGAGACCTCTGCCACTCATTAAGGGGGTCTTGGGGTTGAAGAAAGAATTGAAGCTCTGAAGAATTGAGGATTCAAACTTCTACAATGCTCTCAAGACGTGCAAGTTCGTATCAACCTCAAGATCAACATCTTCTGAAAGATTGAAGACTTGGAAGATTAAACTTTTCTCGGATTCCAGAAGATCGAAGTTCAGAACGATTTGTAACTACAACATCCTGAAGACCGAAGATCAAAAAATTCTAAGTTTCAACTCGTATTCGAGAGAAAGCATCAAAGGAGTAAATACTAGAGATTGTATTCACAATATTCATTAATATATCAAATTTCAATTCCACGAATTAAATTTCTTCGAAATCTCGTGTAAACAATGTGATAAAATATAAAAACGAAAAATGAAAAGTTTCATAGGTTTAATTAGTTTTTTTAAAAAAACATATCATTTGAGTTTCTTTAACATTAAGCTTTTTGCTTATTTTTTGAGTAAATGAGTTAAATTTTTAATCAAAATCTAATAATAAAAGTGGATCTTAAAAATTATTTTTTGTTAATTTCAAATTTAAGCTTCCTTTTCTAAAAAATATTATTCAAAATTGTATAACCACGGTGAAATAGGTGTTTGTAAGTATAATTTTAAAAAACTAAAAACTAAAAATAAAATGAAACTTACCTTTATATATTTATTCTTTTTTACTGGCCTCAAAACTTTTAGCTAATTAGTCTCTAATAAACATATAAGCATGCCTAATAAATTCACATGTGTCTTTTATTTTTTTTAATATTTAGATTGATAATGTTACAATAAATAAAGAGTGTGAGCTAACTTAAGTATTTGTTGAAAAGTCAATTTAAAGAAATATTTAAGAATTGTTAATAGACCACAATATGGAGAACTTAACAACGATACTCCATGTTTGAAAGTACTATAACTTATTATGAACTAAAATAGATATTAATACTTCAAATTATTATTAGTCACCGTGTTTGCTATTATTTACCTATTCTCTATTTTTAACATTTTCTACCTACCTTTATGATTTTTTATTATTATAATTTTTCATTTATAACAACGGACAACTCATCAATCCAAACACATAATACTAAAAACAAAATATAGAAAAGATATTTTAATACAGTAATTAAATAACATAAGAAATTGTGTGTTTGATATTTGACCTCATTTCATACGAGGATTCAAATTTTGGGTACACCATAAACTATGGCTAAAAACAATTTTGGTTTCAATCAAGTTTTGTGCAAATTCAGTGTTCACGCGTCATTTTTTTAACTAATTCCTAATAGTAACTAATAATTTTTTTAAAAAAAATTTAAATTACAAAATTCTTCGAAATATTTATTAATATATCACAATATCAATATGATTGACCACAATAAATTGCTGTTTGTATTTATCATCACATATATGGATACAAATGATAATTTGTAGATAGATAGTAAAATTTTATGTTCCCATCATAGTTCTTTTATATTTTTGTAGCATTTATAAAAGTTGAACAATAATATTACTACTTTTAATATTATATAAATGTTTTCTAAACTGAGTGGGAAAATATACATTATTCTAATGTTTATTTTTCTTACTTACTTTAGGCTCTAAGACCTGATTGATTTAAAGCTCTTTAGGTTCCCTATTAAAATGAGGATAAAAAAGTGGACAATAGTTTTTAAAAAAATGTGTAAAACGTGAAATAATTTGAGTAGGGGTTTTAATTACTTTTAAGTCTCAGGTTAAATTAGAATATTATTTAATTTCTATAAGAGAAAGTAAAACATGTGGATATGTTTTTCAAATTTATAAGTAAAAATGTTGCGTGTAACAAAAGAAAAATAATTAATTAACGATAATTTTTATTGTAGATTAAATTTAAGATTTAATACACCATTAAAATTGGACAATTAAAAATATGAAGACTAAAGTTGAGCATGTTGTATATATGTATAGTAAAGTTTGTTTAATATTGTCGTGACACGGAGCAGTCGACCTCTCCGTTTATTTAATTTTAATAAATAAATAATTTTGGGGTTGCTACTAACCATATTAAGATGTGATTGGTCATCCAAAGAAAAAAAAATAGTCTTAGTAAATTCATGAGATTTAAGTTCGAGAGTCAGTTGTGTGTGTATGGAAGGTGTTAACACCTACTAACACCCATCAAATGGTTACCCAATTTTATCTTTTAAACTAAATTATAGGGGTTCACAAAACAAAATTTTTTATTTATGGGTAGCATAAGAGCCATTAGAAAAAATGAAGTTTATTTTTGTTTTAAAAAATAATTTTTATATTCACCTCAAGAATATTAAAATACCAAACTTTAAAATTTAATCTCCATCATAGGTGTCTAATGAGAAATTTCATGTATCTAGGAATTAATGATTTCATAGAAAAGAGTATTCAGTCTCATTTAAAATATGAAATGTGTTTATAATTTCAAAGGCAATCTATTAATTAAATTTTAAATGGAGAAATTTCATGTGTTCATGAAATTTAAATTATAAAATCCATAAAAAGCATTATTTTTTCTCTAAATTAGGATTCTATATTTAAATTGAAAAATAAATAGTAATAACGACAAAAAATTGTGAAATTTGAGAAATATGTGTGAAATAAGGTAATATGTTGAGATAAAATAATACATAGACATAAAATAAATACATAAAATAAATACAGGATGCAAAATAATTAGTTAATGCGAGGATGCAAAATAATTAGTTAATGCCAAGATGCAAAATAATTAGTTAATGCTAGGATGCAAAATAATTAGTTAATGCCATGATGCAAAATAATTAGTTAATGCCACGATGCAAAATAATTAGTTAATGGCAAGATGCAAAATAATTAGTTAATTAATGGAAGATACGAATAAATAACACAGTAGTCAAATGGATGCTAATTAATTAATTAACAGAATGGAAGCCAAATGGGATACTAAAATATTATACAGAAGCCAAATAGGATGGATGCTAATTAATTAATTAATTAACAGAATGGAAGCCAAATGGGATACTAAAATATTATACAGAAGGCAAATAGGATACTAAAATATTATACAGAAGCCAAATAGGCAGGGGCGGATCTATTAAGGGGCCAGGTGGGACACGTGCCCCCCCTCACATTTTCGGTTTTTGTCTTTTCATATTAATTTTGAAGTTTTAAAGTACGATATATATTAAATAATACAAATTTTACTATATTCTGTCTTTGGTATAGTGGTTGTGCCCTCTTTTGAAATCCTGAGGTCATGAGTTCAAATCCCTTTTGCTACAACTATTTTTTTTTGTTACCGGTGTCCCCCTACCTATGATTTTTGGATCCGTCACTACAAATAGGATACTAAAATATTATACACAAGCCAAATGAGATACTAAAATATTATCACAAGCCAAATGAGATACTAAAATATTATACAAGAACCAAATGGGATACTAAAATATTATACATGAACCAAATATTATACAGGAGCCAAATGGAATACTAAAATATTATACATGAGCTAAATGGGGTACTAAAATATTATACAAGAGCTAAATTAGGTACTAAAATATCATACAAGAGCTAAATTGGGTACTAAAATATTATACAGAAGCTAAATGGGGTACTAAAATAGAAGTGGATGTCACAAATAATTAAAATTAATAGGTCAAATGGATAAAAATTAATAGGCCGAATGGATACCAAATAATTAAGGATGCAATAATGTAAATAACAAATGAAAAAATTAACAATAGGTGCCAAATAATTCAAATAAAGAATTAACAGTGTCAAATAATTCAAATATAAACAACCAAAAAATAGTACTTTAGATTGTTTCCTCCATCTCACCTTTCAACTTGTCTTTTACAGAAATAATTTTTTTTCACGAACTCTAATCTCATATTATTAAATAAAGGAGAATTATGAAAAATAACAAATTTCAAATTATATCAATAATAGGCATTGATATATAAAAATTGATAGACAATATAATGATAAAAGTCTATTCATTTTTATCATTAATAAAATCTAAAATTTTGCTATAACCTATAAATATTTTAATTTATTTTATTATCTTAAAAATGTCTCCTAAATTAAAAGCTTATTTTATTAAGAAATATTAATTTGTATGAATGCATCTAATGTTTACATTTATTTAATACGTCTATATATAAATATGTATGGGTATTAAACATGTCCACGTGGTCCATACATGTGATTAACATCATCATATCTAAGTCCTTGAACTAAATTCAAGAAATATTAAAATCATATTCTATATTTTATATAACAAATCAAATTATGAATTGAATTCGTTTATAAACACATGGTTTACGTTCGA
>JBBPDI010000004.1:21092164-21104289 GCA_037974545.1 Cucumis variabilis
GGGCGAGCACTTGAATTGGGGAAAAGTCTTTCCCTTGCAATTCAAGTTTCCAATTGAATGACAACCATCTCCTCCTCTACCACCACCACCACCACCACCACTGCCAGAACATGTATGTGAGCCAATGTCAGGATCATCTAGACATATACCATTTATGCAAATCAATTGTCCTTTACAGTCATTTAAGGTTTGACATGGTCCGTTGCAAGAAGAGAGTGCTCCACAAAGATGAAAAAACATAATAGTCGATAGAATAACAGAAAATAGTCGCAATTTCAAATTTTTCATGATGATCGAGAAAGAAAAAACTCGTTCAATGTAATGAAGTGATTTGACTCCAAATATAACCCATTCATTTACCTTTTTATATAGGTAGGAAGACCCGAAATTCAGCCGCCTGTGGATTCTCTTCAATGATATATGGTGCCAATGGTGTTTGATTTGTCCTTGTTTATGATTTGATATTATGCCGATTATTGGCCTAGGAATATACCGATCCATAAATAATCATATTAAGAACTGCCCATACAATGTGCACCTATTACACATCATGTATGGCTACACTTACCAATGATTTGGTGTTTTGTTTGATAGTGGAATTTGGAAATAATTATAGCGTTGGATTCCATTTTTCTTCTAGGGAATCTAAAATTGAATCTCAACACTATAAGATAGTCTTTCTTTTCCTTCTTGAGGATAACTTTCTTTGGATTTCGTCTCTTGTTATGTATACAGGATTACTTTAATTATCATTTTATTGTCAATTTCAATCTATAATGAAATGATAAGAGTGGGCCATGGAAAGATGAGTGCGGTTATAATATACCTAAATATTTTTTGTTATTATATATATATGTTTGTACATTGACTATATATATATATATAAAGTTTATAAGAAAAGATAATTATCTTCAAACAATATGAAATATTTAGTGCAAAATCAAAATTAAAGTTTAAAGATGGTTTATGCACAATTATATCATACTATTATTGTAAATATATGCATGTGAAGATCTGTTATTCTCTTACAATATCCACTATCGATTGATTTTAAAAAAATTAATTAGTTTTAGGTTAAGTTACAAGGTTTAATCATGAAGCTTTTGTGTTTGGTTTAGTCTTTAACTCTAAACATTGAGATTATCTAAAAAATTCTTAAAATGTCATTTTTGTGTTTGATATTGACTAAGTCTATGCTTTTCTTTATAGATATAGATTTTGGCAATAATTGACATGCATGCACGCATTCAAAATATTCTAAATATAACGACTTAAGACACCAAAACATTCTTTTATATCGAAAAATTCAGGAAAAAAAACCTTTTAGTTCTTCTTTCATGAAAGCAATTACATAATCTCTAAAATTTAATGTGCTACCATTTGGCCATCGTGCATGTATAAACGAGTGTAACAATTTAGTTTCTATGGTTTAATCGTGTCGTACTTCTAAAAAAATTCCATCTAAATTAGGCTTCTATCGGTATTAGGTAGTGGCATTAATTGTCTATTTTATCAATATATTTGATCCCCTCTTTTGGTTCAGTGAACAGTACATGTATGTTTGTAACATTGTGTTGTATATGTTTGCATAATTTTCATTATTTTACAAAGAAAAGATCACTACATATTCCACGTTGAAAAAGATGGAAAACTTCTCAATCTTTAAAAGATATACAAATTATTTTATTTTTAAAACCAAAATTTAAAATAAAATTTCGAATCCATCATACTCAATTAATATTTCTAAAAATAGATTTAAAAGTTAACCCAATAACGTACAATTTTAAAGATTAATAGAACTAAAATTTATAGACAAAAAATGTTATTTCAATCAAATTCATGTATATATATTTAATAAGCTTAGTTCAATGTTAATTAATTTGCATGAACTCGTATCACAAACGATAGAAAATTTGAACAGAAATATGTATAATTTTCAAACACGCACGAACAATATATATTTATATTCAAGTTTACAAGAGGAATCATAGCATTCATAAT
Source organism: Cucumis variabilis (assembly GCA_037974545.1). Classification (NCBI taxonomy): domain Eukaryota; kingdom Viridiplantae; phylum Streptophyta; class Magnoliopsida; order Cucurbitales; family Cucurbitaceae; genus Cucumis; species Cucumis variabilis. Next base: position 21,094,166 of record JBBPDI010000004.1, read on the forward strand.
TTTGAAATTGTATTTTTATGAGATCTGATTCCAAAGGCAAAGGCTTATCGTCATTCGATCAGTATTATTTTTTATGTTCGCAACATATAAAAAGATTACTAAAGAAGAAAAATATTCTTTGTTGTGACCTCGGTTTCACCATTTTATAATCCACCAAGTTGTGTTTCAACTACTTATCAGATAATTTTTTTCTTTTTTGTTGTGAAAAAAAAAAAGACTTTTAGTATAGGTCTACTAATACATGATTTAAATGAAATAAACCATAACTTAATTAATAGAATGTTAGGCTCTAAAAAAACGTTAAGTATATTGATTAAGTTGGATATCGAGACCAACAATATTAATTCTTCCTTGCAAGAGATCAATGATAATGAAAGACTAGCTAGCTATGTCTTTATACAAAGGATTCTTGTAAGATTATTTAAAAGTACTTAATTAGAAAATTGAAATACAGTATCATTTTGTAATCAAACATCTGACCAGGCGACAGGTTCTTCACCAATATTTATATCAAGTCTCAAAGCATGCCACACTCCATTTGAACCATCCACAATATTGTTTCGACATGGCGGTTGGTGAGCATGTGCCTTATCGCATCCATTAATTGTATCACACTCGTCCACCACCTTAGCCAAAACTGACTGTCCATTTCTTGCTGTAATTCTAATTTTCTTTCCACATCTAGATCCTCCATTGTACCAACCTGTGGACAATGCCACTATTGGTTGAGAGTTATGATGAAACTTTCCATCACATTCAGACGGGTCTCCTCCATCGCCACCTTTACTGAAATCGTTATTTGTTAGGATAGCTCGAGTTGAGGAAGTCACTCGAGGCGAGCATTTGAATTGGGGGAATGATTTGCCTTTACAATGTAATCTTCCAAATGGCTCACAACCATCACTTCCATCTCCTCCACTACCACTGCTGGTTGAACAAATGTGAGTTCCAACATCGGGATCATCATTACATTGACCATTTATGCAAATCAATTGACCTTTACAATCGTTCAAGGTTCGACATGGCTTACTGCAAGAAGAGATTGCTTGAGAAAGGCCTGAAAGAGAGAGAACCAAAAAGAAAAAAGAGACCAAGCAAGCCAATTTTGCCATGGGGAAGAACACAATATACTTTCTAAGCTTTCCAGAGGTGATGTGAACAAAAATGAAGGTGCATTTGGGCTTTATATAATGGGATAATTATTTGTTTGGTCCTTCCAACCGTTATGAAATTTTGCTTTTAGACCCTCGAGGGGGAATTTATCATCAAATTGTGTATGCGTTTGGTTTTTCTTGTTTGGCCATCTTGTCTTTACTTCTGTTATTATTTATGATTCTCAAGAATCATTGGAATCATAATTTAAAAACTTATTAAATAATAATAAGTTAATAACAATTGTGCCCTGTGAAATGTATTCATCAACAACCCTATGTCAAAGCACACATTCTACGATCATTTGATCTTGTTATACTTCTTTTCATTACCATTTCATTTTTAAAAAATTGTTTCAAATACGAAGCTATTCAAAATATTTACAAATACAACAAAATGTTACAATCTATCATCAATAAATTAAATTACCATAAACAATCTATGTCTATAAATAACATGGATATTAGTCTATTATGGTATATATACTTGATAAAATGTGAAATTTTGCTATATTTATAAATAATTTTGATTCATTTTGTTATACATAAAATAATAGTTTGTTTTTTTATAGAAGAATTGTCAAAATAACAAATGTTTAGACAAAATATTTACTTAACATATAACAAAATTTTCAGATTTTATCCATAATAGACATTGATGATCACTAATGATAGAAGTTTATAGTGAGTATCATTGATATAATTCAGAATTTTGAAGCAGTGTTTAAACTTAATTTATAAAAATTACAAACTAAAAAATCAAATAGTTATAAGGAATATTGTTTTTATTCTTAAAATCATGCTTATTTTTAGGTTGTTTTTAACCATTTTTTTTTCATACATCTAACCATGCAAAAACTATCTACCAAATCAAAATAGAATTAAAGTTCTCAAATGATAGTGTGGTCAAGAAAATTGAGAGTTCTTTCCACCATATATCATTACAATTTGCAAAAATAAATAAATAAAATTATTTGAGTAAGAAGAAGAGAGAAGCCAAAAGTTTATCATATTATTTAAATTAATGAGATCAATTAACATCCCTCATAATGCAACTACCTCATTTTATAGTTCTTTTTTTGTTTAAAAGTTAAATTTACAATGTGGCCTATCTCATAAATAATATTACAACAAGAGTAGAAGTAATAAACTGTCTTATAATTATCAATTCAATGAAGAAAGAGGATAAAAACAAAAACTTTGAAATCTCCATTTCCAAGACTCTCAAAAGTATTGCGACGCTTGGCCTTGAATTTTATAAACATCATTTATTAGCAATAATCCCCAATGTAATTATTTGTAGATTTTATCGATGCCTATGTATATAAATTAATTTATGTGAATTTAAATTATAGTTTAAACCTTATTTTTAGTTCTTTTAAACTTTTTTAAATAGTTGTTTTAGTTTCATAAACTTTTTAAAAAATATACGTTGATTCTTATAGCTATAATTCTGTTAACTTCTCTAACGAAATGACGATGTAATTTCTATATTTGGATGACTAGACTCTAGATTTATCATATTAGTTAAATTGATTAATAAAAGCAATATGTATATATCAATTAAATAAACATTATTTAAATGTAGAAAAACATAGTAACTTGATCTTGATTGAATAGACTTTATAGTGTTAAAATGCTACACCTATCTTTTTATCTCTAACCTATAACACATAAAAGTTAGCTAAAAAAAGAGGAAAATATTTGAAAAATAATAAATAAGAAGAAAAACTAATATCTCTTATCAATCACTTTGGTGATTTAAGATGATATTAGAATTGCTTGTGCTATAGAATATAAATTGAAGCATAAATAAAAGGGTAAAAGACAAAGGAAGAAAAAAAGAAAGGTCAACTTTATTAAGAAAAGATACAAGGAGATGTTACTGTATGAGATGATGAGACAAAGTTTTTCTTATTTGTATCCTTCCATACTATTATTATTGTTGTTGTTATTATTAGTACTACGGATGTTGATGCTAAACATCAGACCAATTAACAGGCTCTTCACCTACATTTATGTCAAGTTCCAAAGCATCCCATACTGCTTTCGCAGCATCCACAATATTATTTCGGCAAGGTGGTTGACCAGCATGTTTCGCATCACATCCGCTTATCGAATCACACTCATCTACCACCTTAGCCAACACAGACTTTCCATTCCTTGCAGTAACTTTGATCTTCTTTCCACACCTCGAACCCCTATTATACCAACCTGTAGACAATGCCACTACTAATTCAGAGTTAAGATGAAATTTATTGTCGCACTCTGACGGGGCTCCGTTCTCACCATCTCCGTTGAATTCAATATTTGTAAGGATAGCTCTAGTCGAGGAAGTCACTCGAGGCGAGCACTTGAACTGTGGATGTGATATTCCCTTACAAATTTTGTGGCCAAAAGGTTGACAACTATCACTTGATGGTAGGAAAGACCCTTCTCCACCACCTCTATTCAAACACACATGACTACTCACATGTACATCGGAATCATCGTTACATTTACCTTTGATACAAATCAATTGTCCACCACAGTCATTTAAGGTCTTACATGGACCATTACAAAGAGAGATTGTTTCACAAAGATTGGTAAAAAGTACAAAAACAGAAAGAGAAACAATCAACCATCCCAACTTGGCCATTAGGTTTTCAAGAGCTAGATTGATGAAGTGGTCAATGAAAATATTTGTTTGTTCTAGTGATATGAATCAAAGAGGTTATTGTTGGGCCTTTTATAATGGCACCAAATACTTATTTGGTCCTTCGTCATCATTTTGTTGCTACGAGGTCCTCGAGTGGAATTTGTCAATAATTATCTAACTCTCATCTAGTCACCTCTCTCTTGTCTTTATTTGTTATTAATTACTTCTTTTATGACTCAAACCTTGTAATCACATCAATGGAAAGAGAAAAAAAAAACTACAAATTCCACTTTGGAATATATAAAATTTATTATTTTTGCTTTCTTAATTCAGCCCTCGTAATAATTGTTAGGATATACATTTTAAAGTTTGTCTCGAATAACTATAGGTTAAGAATTAGAGACATTTGTAAAATTAGCAAGTATGATGTTTTTAGAGATATAATAAAAATAAACTTATTTTTTTAAAAATTAATGAAATAATTTACTCTTTATCGTGAATGAATATTTCATCTTTCTTAGTAAACTGTTCTTTTAAATTTCAAAATTTAATAAGAGTGGTGAGTTTTACACTTGTTACAACTCCAACTATATCTCTATTTAATTAATAAGAAATTAGACAAATAAAATATTCTAATGAAACTAAATCATTTATATTTATAATATAAAGAAGAACTTACCAAAAACATGAGAGGTTCAAAATTGCTCTTGATGGATGAAAAAGCAATATGATTAATCTTCTTTATTACAAGAATGCATATTCTTGATCTCTTTAATTTCACTACTACGTGTGAATGCAATTTTAATCTCATCATGGACATTTTATCTATCTATGGTTCACAGTACTGAGTTTTTCATTACGAATGATATACTGAATTTTTCATTACGAATAATATAATATTTTTCTTTCTCTAATAACATCATTGAACTTTTTGATCAAGTCATTGTATAAAGTAGTTTAAAATTTTGTTTCCTGAAAAAGAAAACATATCATTATATTTTATATATTAATTAAATTGTTGTATAAATATAATTTTAAGTAGTATATGTTAAAGGAGCTTAAAAAATAAACCATATTTAAATCTTAATAAATAATATGATTAACAATTAGATTAGAATTAAGAAGGAAGTGATAAATAATTAAATTTAATAAATATGTATGATTACCTCTTTATCTGACATAAAGGTTTAATAATACGTCTGACACTTCTTTAGTTTTAGTTTTATATTTTTCAACACAGGTTTTACGAATAACATTCCCTTTAAGATTCTAATTATTTTGGAAAGGTTCCAAACTTCGTATTAACATAGGTTCTATTAAGTCCATAGTTTTAAAGTGAAAATAAAAATTAACTTACAAAACAATATAATGCAACAAAATGTAAATATTAGTATTACCTTAGATTGATTTTTTCTTTGGGTTGACAAAAAGAATGAGTAAATAAAACTTGAAAGTAACAAAAATTTTGAATAGCAAATTTTACTTACAAATGATGCATATGCATCTATATATACTAAAATTGAACCATTCATAGTTCTTGCTATAGAATTTTAAAAGGCAAATTTTTTTATTATAATAATTACACGTATTTATTTTTTACAAAATGTTACAAATCATTTATTTCAAAACAACAACTTATATTTTTTAAGTTATGAAATTTGGAAAACCAAACATATTTTGTTTGAGTGCAAAATGGTTACACGTATCAAATGTTTTAAATGATTTGTAAAAAATTAATATTATTCACCTACGTAATATTGTTAATTTACTTGGCTATATTTGGACAACTTTCTTTTTTCTTCTGTTTATTATGAAATTTATATTTTTTTATTATTATACTATAATAAAACAAATTGAAATGATAAATTAAAATGATTATTTATTACAAACCAAATAAGAAATTAAAATTATTATTATTTATTACAAACAACATAAGAAAAAGGCTGGAATTTCATTATTTGTAAAAATGTAAATTAATAAATGAAAATAACATACTTTTAACATTAATACAAAAAAAAAAATATGAGTTGACTTTTTTATAAGTTAAAAACATTAACCTAGAATAACATTTGTGTAGGGTGATGTTGAAAATTTAGAATTTGGTAAGGACGTGGTAAGAATAAGAATTGATATTAATTACATGTGCTATAGAACATAAATCGAAGCATAAATAATGGATGGGTAAAAAATAAAAACAAAGGAAAACGAGAAGGCAACTTTATTGAGATAAGATGCAAGTAGATGTTACAATTACAATTGCATGAGATGATGAGACAAAGTTGTTTTTATTTGTATCATTCCATGCTATTGTTAGTAGTAGTATTGTTATTGTTGCTCTTGTTAAGCATCAGACCAAGTAACAGGCACTGTACCTATATCAGTGTCAAGTCTCAAAGCTTTCCATACTGCATTTGAGGCATCCACGATATTATTATGGCAAGGTGGTTGACCAGCATGTTCCTCATCACATCCGTTTATCGAATCACACTCATCTACCACCTTAGCCAACACAGACTTTCCATTGCTCGCAGTAATTTTTATCTTCTTTCCACACCTCGAACCCCCATTATACCAACCTGTAGACAATGCCACTATTAATTCAGAGTTACTATGGAATTTATTGTCGCACTCTGACGGGCTTCCACCGTCACCACCTTCGCTGAAGTCGTTGTTTGTAAGGATAGCTCTAGTTGAGGAAGTCACTCGAGGCGAGCACTTGTACTGTGGATGTGATATTCCATTACAAATTTTATGGCCAAAAGGTTGACAACTACTACCTGATGGTGGGGGAGACCCCCCTCCGCCGCCTCCGTTCGAACACACATGACTACCCACATCAGGATCATCGTTACATTTGCCTTTGATACAAATCAATTGTCCATCACAGTCATTTAGAGTCAGACATGGGCCATTACAAGAAGAGATTGCTTCACAAAGATTGATAACAAGTACAAAAACAGAAAGAGAAACAACCAACCACCCCAACTTTGCCATTAAATTCAAGAGCTATATCGATGAAGTGAACAATGCAAAAAAGCTCTTTTCTTTTTGTTTCTTCTAGTGATATGAATCAAAGAGGTTATTGTTGGGCCTTTTATAATGGCACCAAATATTTATTTGGTCCTTCGTCAACATTTGTTGCTATGAGGTCCTCGAGTGGAATTTGTCGATAATCATCTAACTCTCATATGGTCGCTCTCTCTTGTCTTTATTTGTTATTAATTACATCTTTTATGACTCAAAACATGTAATGACATCAATGGAAAGAAAAATAAAACACTACGAATTCCACTTTGGAATATATAAAGTTTATTATTTTTGCTTTCTTCAGCCCTCATAATAATTGTTAAGATATATATTTTAAACTAATTTGTCTCCCATAACTATAGAGATAAATTTCTAAAATAAATTGAAAGTAGAAATTAATGATAAAAATAAAGTTGGAGTAAAATTATTAACAAAAATATGGTAGTTTTGAGCTTCACACCTTATCTTTTATTATTTATATATATATTAAATGTGACCCCACATTTTTTTTATTTTTTCATTTATATATATTAATTGTGGATCTCACACCTTCTTCCTTTCTTAATTATATATATATAATATTTCAAAAATAACTTCCTTTATTAAAATTATTATAAACTTTTCAACTCTATTCTTTTTCTCTTTTTCTCTTTTTTTCTTTCTTTCTTTATATATATATATATATATATATATATATATATTGTTGCGACGTGATCGTGATGCGGAGCGGCCGCCTCTCCGTTTATTTAATTTCAATGAATAAATAATTTTTGAGTCGTCACCAACCATATTAAGGTGTGATTGGTCACCCAAAGAGAAAAATGGTCTACCTAAATTTATGAGATTTAAGTTCGAGAGTCAATGTAGGAAGGTGTTAGCACCCTACAACACCCATAAAATGGTTACCAAATTTTATCTTTTAGGGGTTCACAAAACAAAGTAAATTCACATTGAAGATAATTATGGGTAGCATAGGAGCCATTAGAAAAATAAAATTTATTTTTGTTTTAAAATTTATTTTTTTTTATATTCACCTCAAGAATATTAAAATACCTAAACTTTAATATTTTAATCTTCATCATAGGTGTCTAATAAGAAATTTTATATATTTAAGAATTAATAAATTCATAGAAAACACTACTCAGTCCCGTTCAAAATATAAAATATGTTTATAATTTTAAAGACAATCTATTAATTAAATTTTCCAAATGGAGAAATTTCATGTATTTAAATTATAGATTCCATAAAAAACAATACTTTTTCTCTAATTTATATTTTTATATTTAAATTAGAAAATAAATAATAATAATGACAAAACATTGTGAAATTTGAGAAATGCTTGTCAAATAATACAGAGATATACAATAAATACATAAAGTAAATATAGAGATAATGTGAGTGGGATGTAAACATATATAACATGTCATGATGTCAAATCAGAATGTCCAGATGTCCAATAATTAATGCAAATAATTAATTGCAGAATGCGAAAGGTTATGCAAATAAAACACGGTAGCCAAATGGATACTAAATAATTATGGCATAATACTAATTAAATAATTCAAATAAACACAACAGAAATTAACGCACAGGTAATAATTCAAATAAACACAACAGGAATTAACACACAGGTGGATGCCAAATAATTAACGAGATCAAATAATTAAATTATAATGGAGGATGCCAAAAAAAATTAAAAAAAAAAAAGAGATCAATTAATAGGCCAAACGAAAAAGGGTACTGCCAAATACATGATGTTAATTAAAAAAAATTCAAATGCATAATTAACGCAGAATGCTAAATGGATACTAAATATTATGCTAATTATGGATACTAAATATTATGCTAATTAATTAATAGGCAAAATGAGTGTGCTAAATAATTAGTCGATGCTAAGCCAAATGGGTGTCAAATAGGAAACAGATGCCAAATAATTAAAACAAGAACCAAATGGGTGCTAATTAATGCACGAAACAGATGTCAAATAATTAAAACAAATTGCTAAAGACCAACATGCTAATTATTTGTGAATATTTAATAAAGAAAGTGTGGGGCCCGCACATATATAAAATAATAAAAAGAGAGAAGAAGGTATGAGACCCACGATTAATATATACACATAATGAAAAAAAAAAAGAAAATGTGGAACTCACGTACAATATATATAAATAATGAAAAACAAGACGTGGGACCTAAAACTACTTTATTTTTGTCAATAATTTTGCCTCAACCTTATTTTTGTCATTAGTTTCTCTATTCACATTAATTTAGAATTAAATTCTAACTATATGTTAAAAATTAGAGATACTTGTATAATATTTTCCATCCATTTCATTTTAAAAAATCTATAAAGTAGTTTTTTTTTTCAAATATAGTAAAATAAACTAAAACATTTACAAACTAATAGTAAAATTTTGAATTCTATCAATAATAGAAACTGATTAGACAACGTACTTTATCCATGTTCCTCTCTGTCTTGTTTATAGGTTTTGTCTCTTCTTCTATTCCTCATTCGACTAGGATTTTTGGCTGGGTTGGTTGCACTATAAAGAAAATTGATCGTTTTCAAATGTCAGAACCTTAGAAAAAAAACATTTAATAGATCACTTTTGATATATTTTTTTCAAAAGTTCTCAATCTTTGAAAAATGTCGAAAAGATCCCGATGAAAAGTTTTTTTTGAAAGATTTACTAACCTTGAAAAATTATTGTCAATGGTCACATATCTTCAATTATTGTCAAATTATTCATTGATGTATAGTTATTTATTATCAAATGCATTTTTTAAAAAAGAAAAATTCATTAAAAAAAATTCTTTAACAACAATTGTATGCATTTGTCGAAAATTCTCTCCCAAGATCTTTTAGCACAATTATTGACAAATTTCAAAATGTTTTTTCTAATTCAGTTTGACGAAAATTATACAAAGTATAAGAATGAAATAAGTAAAGTAATATATGTTTAGATGCAGTAAAAGATCTCTTCATTTTTGTTATATGAGACCCTCAATACGTTTGTTTCTCATTATTATTTACTCGATCGTTTTGACTAATACCTTGCTTGAGTTTCACAGAGTCGACTTTTATCGTATAAAACCCTCCACTGTCACACATATAATTAATATTAATTTGAAGTTAGCATATGTTGACTTTGATATATTTTAACGTAATCGTTGAAACTTGATAAATATCATTCTTCTTCATCTAAAACAACTTCTAAAAATAAAAACTCCCTCTCACAATCTAACACGGACACTGAGGGTTGGATTTGAAGAATCATCCACCAGTAGAGAAGTTTGATTTTGAGTTC
>JBBPDI010000004.1:21180109-21198120 GCA_037974545.1 Cucumis variabilis
TGCCGAAAAAGGGAAAGGGTAAAATTATATTTTTTAATTATTTTTTTAGAAAAAAAGAGTAAAATTTGATTTTTTTAAAAAAATTTTATGGCCACGTTATTTGCGTTGCCATATGTTTAAGTTTTGCATCGCTTTAGATATATAAAATTGTTGGGTTTTTTGCCACGTAAATTACGTCGGAAAATATTTAAATATATGCCTACACACAATACGTGACCATAAACTAAAATAAACGTTGGCAAAAATTTAAATTAAAAAATTTTCTTTTGACCATATAACTTTTCACCCACGTATTTAATTTCATCGGCAAAAACGATAATGTGCCCACGCAATATACAACTTTTTGCCCACGTATATATTTTTATCGGCAAAAATGAAGACGTGCCAAGACAATGAATTTACGTCGGGACATCATATGTTTGCCTACATATTTTTTATCGTTGCCAGAAAAAAATGTCGGCAAAGACAAAAATTCTTTAATGGCCTGATTCCTGCGCGTAGCTCTCTCTTCAACGTTTCAACTTAGACTCCACCTAAGTTTGGGCTTCTCTTACTTCCATAATATGCTTCTTCAAGCTTTGTATGAGATCTTCTCCATACAATATGCTTAGACTCCCCCTAAAAGTGGGACCCCCTTACATAATTCACTATATTTAGGCTATCAAACCAATAGTCTTAGTAACAAGCTCAAAGATTTTCGCTATCAATACATTGATTGAAGCTTAGACAAACCCTAAGCCCTAAGCACAAAAAGTTCAAACACACTTTTTAACGAGATAGCTAACTCTAAAATGAATAAGAGAGCACTATATAAAAATGACTTGCTTCGAAAATATATTATGGGAATAATAAATATTAATTGCAAGAGAATAAAGGAAGAAATATATGGAAATAAGATTCAATCACTACAAGAATTTTGACAATTTTCGAAGGTAAAAACCGTTGTAATTTTTACAATCTTTATCTAAAGATCCAAGCTGTAAAACTAATTTTCATATAGTTGTACCATTGTAATTAGGTGTATGTTTCTACTGCAAATGCTCGAAAGTATCCGATAATATCATTAAGTCTATTTTCAAACTAATTAGATGGTTTTTCGTCAAGTTTTTAAGGTCAATTTTCAATTTCCACAACAGAATTCATAATTTCTAAACCTAGAAACAAGAAGATAACACTCGGAATTTGAAAGAGAGAAACAGAAAATTAGGGATTAAGGACGTACCGTAAACAATTTGATGATGTTGCTAGCGTCGAAGATGCAGTGAACAATGGTGAATGGTGAACTTGAGAGGCTCAGAGGGAAGAAAATAGGCTGCCAATACGCATATCTCGCTGCATCTCTGACGGAGAATCTTGCACGCCGCATACAAACTGACTACCACGGAGGCCTGAACGATCGATGACGGTGAAGGAGATACGACGACTACCACGGAGGCCTGAACGATCGACGACGGTGAAGGAGATATGACGACGACTGAAAAAGGAGAAGAGTGTTGAAGTTGGGCTGAGAAAGCCACGCTAGAAGAGAACGTGAGGGACAAGGAAAAGGAGAAAATGACACAAAGTTAATTTTTAGGGTTTTTTTAATTAAAGGGTAACACAGACTTTTCACAACTTATTTGTCCTGAAAGTCTTCTTTTTTAAAAACTCATCTCAAAACTCTCTATACCCATCCAAATAATCTCATTTTTGGCAATTTCCCTATCTTTTTCGAAGGTTTGAATTTAACCTTTGAAAAAAATACATAATTTTTAAATATTTTTTTAAAACCTTTGATAAAAATTATGGGTCTTTTAAAAAATATAAGAAATCGATAAAATATTTACATTGTACAGATCATTTTCGAAAACGAAAATTTATGAAAATTGCCTTAAAAATTACATATTCAAATATTATTATCGGAGTAAATATTATCGAAAATATTTCAACACCTCAATAAAATGTATATCTTTTTTTATTTTTCAAAACCTCTAATAAATGTAATTTTTTTTCAAAGGTTATTTATTAAACTCTACTAAATGTAATTATCTTTTTCGAGGGTTTTATTTAACCTTTGAAAAAAGGTTATTAATATTTTTTTGTATAGTTTTTTCAAAGGTTGATAATATCTTCGATAAAGGTGTAGTTTTTGTATTTTTCAAAGGTAATAGTAATCCTTCGATAAAAATATAGTTTTTTCAAAGGTTATTTATAATCCTTCGATAAAAAATATAGTTTTTTCAAAGGCTATTAATATCCTTCGATAAAAAGTATAGTTATTTCAAAGATTATTTATAATCCTTTGATAAAAAATATAGTTTTTTCAAAGGCTATTAATATTCTTTGATAAAAAGTATAGTTTTTTCAAAGGTTATTTATAATCCTTCGATAAAAAATATAGTCTTTTGAAAGGTTAGTTATAATCCTTCGATAAAAAATATAATCTTTTGAAAGGTTATTTATAATCCTTCGATAAAAAGTATAGTTTTTTCAAAGGTTATTAATATCCTTTGATAAAATATATTTTTTTTTCAAAGTTTTTTATTATCCTTCAATAAAAATCATATATTTCTCAAAGGTTTAGGATAAACCTACGATAAATGTATATCTTTCTTGAAGGTTTTTTATAGCCTTCGATAAAATATGGTCGAAATAGCACCACTTTCTTGTAGTGTACATATAGATTTGTAAATAAAACCTAGCTCTCACTTAACGGTAATTTAAATGAACTTGGAGTTAGAATATTTTGGTCTGAAACCTGTTCCCCTTAAGTTTTCCATCTCCTTCATATTTCCTAGGACAATAGTTGGACACACATTGATGGGTTCCTTCTTCACATTCGTTTACGTCTTAAAAAGTTTTAGAAAAATTTACATAAATAGAAAAAAATAGAAAATATTTATATCCCATACCAAAATAAAATCGATACTTTGAATTTGGGTTAAAATTTTTGTTATCCATTTTAGTGTTTGATTAAAATTTTGAGACCGTAAATAGTTTGTCAGTTCTTCTATTTTTTTAAAAAAAATCTCCTTATCCAATTATGTATAAAAGTATCTAAACTATCAATTTCACTAGAGGTTAGACTAACATAAATATTACACTAAAATTTTACCATCCATTCAATTTATTCTAATTTGCCCACTTATTTTAACCAAATAAAATTAAGAAAATTATAGGAAATAGCATCATTTAAGAATAAGCTTTATTGTTTTGAGGATCATTGTCCCTAATAGATGTTTTTTTTAACTTGATTGATTTATATATATATATATATATATATATGACAAAGCAGATTCGTATGCGTAAAAGAAAGAATTATGCAATGTAGGTAAGATCGTGATAAGTTTGTTTGGAAATCAAAGTGGCTGCGAAAGGTGCTTACCTAGACTGGCCTTGACAAAAAAAAAATGTAGATTACTCTCTGCTCTTAATGTAGGATGGTCTAAGCATGGGTGTCAAACCCAAGAGAGTGTAGGATAGATGCTTTCTTGAATGTAAGCTTGAAATGAATGAGATTAAGTAAAAAAGGAAAATAAAAACATATAAAATAATTTGGGAGAAATAATTAAGAATGGGAATGTAACCCAGAATGAAAAAGAGAAATTTGATTTCCAATACAATTCACAATAAGAGAAATTGATGATTGAATTCCAAGAAGAGAAGTGAGGAATGGGCTTAGGTATTGATCTAATTTTTTCATTGAATCAAATATGATAAAGGAAGTCGAATCATGATTAATTAAGAGGAGATTTTTTATTCAAATTTTTTTCAATTTGAATTTTGAATCAAAATTTAAAAAAAGAGATAAATTTCAGGGAGGTTAGTCTAATTCTTGCAATTTTAACTAAATCCCTAATTTGTTCTTCAAAGAAAATTCAACATCATTCATAATTTGCAACCAAGGAATTAAATAGAAATTAATTGGTGAAAGAATGCAATTAATTTTCAAGAATTGACTAAGGACAATTGAAATTCATAAGAGGCAATAAACAATTTCAACAATAGGTGAGATACAATCAACAATCAAGAGAACTTTTGTATAGATACAAGTAATTCAATTAATCTTGCACTTATTGATATACTTAGGTAACTTGCTTACAAAGATTGAATCATAAAATCAAAGATCAAGAATTAAAATCACAAGAATTAATAAAATTGAATCAAAGATCTAATTCATGATCAAAAGAATGATGATTCGAACAAAAATTACATCTAGATTAAAATTGAAATCAAATCCCAATTACAATAGAAAAATTATAGAAAGGAAGTTCTAAAAAATAGATTCACTAAGTCCACTTTACCTCAAGAGTTTCAGTCTTGCATCATGAATAATTCTAGAAAATTTATTGAAGATAAAAGAATGACAGGATAAGGCTAAAGATTGTGAAAATTGGAAGAAATTTAAGAGAATTTTTGTGAATTGATTATGTAATAGGGGTTATTAGGGGTATATATAGAAAATGGAGCAAATAACCTAAGTCTAGGGTTCAAAACCACAACCTTGAGTCCCATTCCTGCGTGCATTTGACAAAAATTTGGTATTTTTCGGAAAGTTGGCAAATAAGTATGAAATTGCCACTTAAAATGAAGGAAAAAAATGAAAATATGTTGGACAAATTTGAATCATGGAGCTTAGGGAGGCGTGCAACTTCTGGTGATGACATGCGAAGAGGAGGAAGGTTGGATGAAGAAGGCGTGCGAAAATGGATAAAAAAAAAGTGATTTTTTACCACGTTGAGGGGAAGCCAAAACGACGTCGTTTAACTTTGTAAAAATCCAAATTTAATGTGCGTTTAGCTTGATTCGAACCGGTGACCTTGAGGCTGGGCGCACGCGTGAGGAGTTCTTCAAAAGGACGTTTTGACTTTTTCATTGTTTACTAGGATGTCTCTAATCTTTGTTTTGCTCGTTCTCCTTCGTTTGAACTCAGAATTAGGTGATTTTCATGTCGTTGGGTTCATATTGGAGTCTACTTTCATATTATGCATAAAAATGTTAAGATAGTTATTGCATTTTATTTCCTAAAACTCGTTGTTTGTAATCATATTTTATTCTAAAGTCGTTATTGAGAAATTGAATACTATAATCTTAAATTTAATAAACTAAGTCCTGAGACTATTTTTTAGTAAACTTGAACTTTATGTATAGACATAACCGTGGATCAAGTTCGAGTATATAACCTAAATGGTCTATAGTATATGAATAAAGGTTGAGTGCCTTATTTAGAGAAATTATGGATGCAACCCACTTTGTAGTTAGTAGAAACGAAGTGATCCTGAATCGTTCATGTAGAGACATGAAAGTGGGGGCATCTTATGTAAAGTATTTGCATAATACCGAACCATGAAATAGTAACTTTTACGTTATAACACCATTTATTGTTTAAAATTGACTATCTCGATTATTGAGGACCTAGGTAACTTAATCTTCATCCTGAGCTAACTATAAACTCCTGTTTACTAGTTGTAGAAAGATGTTTAATGGAATATGAAATTTTGACCTAGATACTAGATTCAGGAGCCACTAACCATATTTACTTCTCATGTTAGGAAAATAGTTCTTGGAAAAATCTTTCAGAAGGCGAGATTACTCTCAAGGTTGGAACAGGAGAGATGGTGTCAACTAAAGCAGTATGAGATTTAAAGTTGTTTTTTAAAGATAGATATGTTATACTTAAGAATATCTTGTATGTACCTCAAATGAGAAGAAATTTAATATCTATCTCTTGTATTTTGGAACAAATGTATAGAATATCTTTTAAAATTAATGAAGCGTTCGTTTTCTATAAAGGTATTATAGTTTGTTCTTCTATACTTGAAGACAACTTATATAAGTTAAGACCAACTAGAGCAAATTTTGTCTTAAATACTGAAATATTTAGAACAGCCAAAACTCAAAATAAAAGACAAAAAGTTTCTTCTAACGCCTATTTATGAAACTTGAGACTTGGTCACATAAATCTCAATAGGATTGGAAGATTGATTAAAAGTGGGCTTCTAAGTTAGTTAGAGGATAACTCTTTACCTCCTTGTGAATCTTGTCTTAAAGGAAAAATGACTAAGAGATCTTTTACTGAAAAAGGTCTGAGAGTCAGATGACCTTTAAAGCTCATACATTCGGACCTTTGTGGACCAGTGAATGTCAAAGCTCAAGATGGGTATGAATATTTCATCCACTTCATTGATGATTATTCAAGATATGGTCATATTTACCTAATACATCATAAGTCTGATTCGCTTGAAAAATTCAAAGAATATAAGGCTGAAGTTGAAAATGAATTAGGTAAAACGATAAAGATACTTTGATTAGATCAAGGTGGAGAGTATATGGACTTACGATTCCAAAACTATTTGATAGAACTTGGAATCCAATCACAACTCTTTGCACCTAGTATGTCTCAACATAATGATGTATCAAAAATAAAAAATTGAATCTTGTTGGACATGGTTCGCTTTATGATGAGCTTTACTCAGTTGCCAGATACTTTTTGGGGATATGCTAGCTTTAGAGATAGCCGTCTATATTTTGAATAATGATCCCTCTAAAAGTGTTTCAGAAACATCTTTTGAGTTATGGAAAGGGCGTAAAGAAAGTTTATGTCATTTTAGAATTTGGGGTTGTCCAGCACATGTGTTGGTGCAAAATCCTAAGAAATTGGAACATCATTCAAAATTATGCCTCTTCATAGGTTATCCCAAAGAATCAAGAGGTGGTATGTTTTATGATTCTCAAGAAAATAAAGTATTTGTATCAACAAATGCCACATTCTTAGAGGAAGACCACATTAGGGGTCATCAAGCTCGCAGTAAACTAGTATTAAATGAAATTTCCAAAAGTGCTACAGATAAACCAAGTTCATCCACTAAAGTAGTTGATAAAACTTGAAAATCTAGTCAATCACATCCTTCACAAGAACTAGGTTACAAATCAATAAACACGTCCCATTTTTGGTTTGCTGAGAAACTCGTGATTCTTGCAACCCAAGCACATCAAGTGTTCTACCTTGAGGATCCAAAAAAAGGGTAATGGTTGGAAAATTATTCAAGTGGTGCAAAATAAACGTGTATGAGACATGCCAGAAGTGGAAGATATCGCGAATGATCAACTTAATGTAATAGAAATCATCGTTGCACATCGAGTGAACGAACACGACATTGAGGATGGCACCCTGTGTAGGACTAAAGTTGATCCTACAATAGTGGAAAGACCAAGTGTTTTTCATGTCGTGGAAAATTTCATTAACGATAAAGATGACGAACAATCATCAAATGAAAGTGAGTCATGCGATGAGGAATAACAAATGTTTTTGACGTATACACACATTTAGTCATTTTTCTATACATTACTTATGTTGTGATACTTACGTTTTATATGTTTAATGTTTTGTTGAATTTTATATCTTTACATATGGAGAACTTTTCGAGTAATGTGCATGAGGAAGACTACTTCCTTAATCTTAATGCGATGGATAACGCAGGTGGTTCGTCGTCAGTAGGCGACACTTCAGGTTTGTAATAATCTGTAAATTTAATTAATATAATTTCTCTCTCATCTGATTATGTTTTTAAGTTATGCTTGTTGTATATAATCACAATGTTGTTTTTAGGAGATCCCTCTCGTTCGGCTCCTACTACGAGGAGAGTACGCTGACATTCTATAAACATAGATGTCAAGCGATATGTACAGTAGAATGGGAGAATTCTCATTTACAACCCCCTAGAGGGGACAGTGTGCCCCTCGTTTCAGTTGCAAGATCGATGTGCTGACATGAGACACGCTTCCTATTCAGGCTCAGAAGTGGGTAGATGTACCACCGGAGTGCATCGAGGTCATCAAGGACGGCCTAACGGTAAGTCTGTAAATTCATAAACATTTATGTATGTTTCTATTTTCTTATAAAAGCTTTACTCACTTGAAATCTATTTCTTTTGTAGCAATTTTTTGTGTTTGATCTTAATGATCCAGCACTTAATCGGTTTGTTGAGCATCAAATGCTCACTGTGTGTAAGGAATTCAGGTCAAGTAATCATCGTTATTTTAAGAAATTTAATGATCCTGAACAAGCACGAGCAAACCCACCCCCGAGATTGGTCAATTAGGTGGAAGATTGACACTTTCTATGTGACCACTACATCACTCGATTATTTCTGGTATTTATTTATATACTTTTATGTTACAATATTTCATTTCTTTAAAAGTATATAACGTTTTCATTGTCTTTTTTAGAATGCCTTACAACCATAAGAGCGGTACAAATTCGTTTCTTCAGAGACAGGTAAAGCTCACTGAGTTACACGGTCGTCCTGTAGATCGTATCAAGTTGTTCAAAGAAACGCACACCAGTAGTAGTGGCGAGTTTATTTCACCTGCTATAGAGACACTTTCGTAAGTTTTAGAAAACTTTATATTTGGTTTATAATACTTTTATTTATTCTATGTTTTTAAGTCTGATAATCTCTCAAACTTACATAAGCTTTTGTTTTGTGCAGAATCAAATGGTGGATCTCCAGTCTCAACCCGTCCCAAAGGGTTCTGAACAACTAACTGAAGACGAGATATACGAGACCATTTTGGATAAACGACTGGACTACTCAAAAGGTCTTGGTTGGGGCCCAAAATCCAAGTATAGGACTGTCGCTTCATCTTCTTCCTCTAGTACGTATGACTACCAGACACACATAGCAGAGGTTAGCGAACTCAGAGCGAGCCTTGACAACACTAACCGAATGCTCCAAGAACAACGCCTAAGGGAGGAGGAACGAGATCGACAGATGGTGGACCATGCACGACAAATGAAAGAGATGAAAAAGATGCTCGAGGAGATGAGTCGGGCACAGAGAGGCCCGTGATTGTGCATGCATGGGTACACACTTTTCAATAATATTTAATTTGTTTAACTTTCCATATGTGATATTTTAACAATACTTTTGAATTATTTGTAGGTCTGGCGTCCATTGCATTAGAATTTAGGTTTTTCAGTATTAGATTTTAGGTTTTTTTTCTTTTCTTAATGTAATGTTTTTAATTATGCAATTAATTTTTTGTATCGAACATATTAATTAATGTATCGTTTGATTTCATAATGAATATTATTTTCATTTCAATCAGTTTACTCAATATTTATTCTATCGGAAACCAATGAATAACAAAATTAAATTAATAATAAAAAATAATAACAACACAATTAAATTAAAAAAAATGTTTTTTACGACGCACATAGCCCCATGCGTCGCCGAGGGTTTCTGTGACGCCGCCATCGTGGAAGGAAACCACGACGTTGGCATCAGGGATACTTTCCACGATGTCTCCATCATGGTTTCCTTTTGCGATGCAAGTGGCCGTGCACGGGGGAAACTTTCTGCGACGTGGTAGCTACCGATGTTGTGAAAAGTATCCTCGATGCCGACATCGTGGTTTCCTTCCACGATGTCCACATCGCATTTTCCTGCCACGACGTAAGTGGCTGTACGCAGGGGAAAATTTATACGACGTTGTAGCTACCGGCGTTGCAGAAAGTATCCCCGACGAGCTTTTTGTGACGTGGCCACTGACATCGTCTACGACGTCACGATAACTTATTGTGACATAAATTGGAATGTTCGGCAACGTCGATATGCGTCAGAGAAACATGACTTTATTGTAGTGGCTTTAGAGACAACCTTCTATATTTTGAATAATGTTCCCTCTAAAAGTGTTTCAGAAAAATCTTTTGAGCTATGGAAATAACGTAAAGAAAGTTTACGTCATTCTAGAATTTGGGGTTGTCCAGCACACATGTTGGTGCAAAATCCTAAGAAGTTGGAACATCATTCAAAATTATGCCTCTTTATAGGTTATCCAAAAGAATCAAGAGGTGGTATGTTTTATGATTCTCAAGAAAATAAAGTATTTGTATCAACAAATGCCACATTCTTAGAGGAAGACCACATCAGGGGTCATCAAGCTCGCAGTAAACTAGTATTAAATGAAATTTCCAAAAGTGTTACAGATAAACCTAGTTCATCCACTAAAGTAGTTGATAAAACTAGAAAATCTGGTCAATCACATCCTTTTCAAGAGTTGAGAGAGTCTCGACGTAGTGAGAGGGTTGTTCACCAGTCTGATCGCTATTTGGGTTTAACTAAAACTCAAGTCATCATACTTGATGATGGCGTAGAGGATCCATTAACCTATAAACAAGCAATGAATGATGTAGATCGTGACCAATGGATCAAAGCCATGGACCTCGAAATGGAATCTATGTACTTCAATTCTGTCTGGACTCTAATAGATCAACCAAATAACGTAAAACCTACTGGTTGTAAATGGATCTAAAAGAGAAAACGAGACCAAGCCAATAAAGTACAGACTTTTAAGGCTTGACTTGTGGCAAAGGGTTACACCCAAAGACATAGAGTAGACTATTTCTCTCCTGTTGCCATGCTAAAGTCAATTAGAATACTCTTATCCATCGCCACTTTTTATGATTATGAAATTTAGAAGATGGATGTCAAGACAACTTTTTTAAATGGCAATGTTGAAGGGAGTATCTATATGGCTCAACCATAGAGGTTTATAGAACAAGATCAAGAACAAAAAGTTTGTAAGCTTCAAAAATCCATTTATTTATTAAAACAAGCATCTAGATCCTGGAATATAAGATTTGATACTGCGATCAAATCTTATGGCTTTGAACAGAATGTTGACGAACCTTGTGTTCACAAAAAGGTCGTCAATTCCATTGTAGCATTCTTAGTCTTGTATGAGCATATTCTTGAAATAATGAACTTGACAGCAAGATTAAAGTTTGTCATTTCAAGAATATGCTCATGTATAGTATGAGACCATCAAACTTGATGTTGTTTAAAGTACTCAGCAAGTGACTTATCAGTCGACTCTGACTTAGAACATTTTTTCACTAATTTCATAAATTCCTTAGCATCTTTAGTTTTCTTAATGTGGACTTGATAATGTTTGCTACAATCATTCGCATAAACATTAAGCTTAATCTATATGATCTTTCCCAAGCTTTATAGAAAGATCTAACCCATCACTACTAGCAAAAGTAATTGTTGCAGGTTTCTCATTTAGGAGTGCCAAATCTAAAACTCCAAGATGGAATCATATTTTTTTGCACCAAACAGAGAAATTAAGTCCATTAAACTTGATTATAGACGTAACACATGAAAAAATAGAAACAGAAACAGATACTGCAATTACTAAATAAATATGCTTATACATTATTGACTTGAGAAATAAACATACACGTACAACATATATTTAGATAATATTAAATAATCATTAACTTATACATTGATGTCCTTTGGAAGGCACAACAATGTACAATATTTATATTTAATCGATGCTAGATTTAGTTTGACAAATGAATTCCATATATGTACGACAGATGTGTCCCTACCGGATCACGGGATAACATACATTTGGAAGCACAATAGTTAACAACTTGACTCCCCTTCAGGGTGATTCCTTTCAGTTTACTGAGAGCCTAAATGTGTCCCTACAGGACCACTGGATAGCGTGCATTCGAGAGTACAACAGTTATGTGGTACCTTCTTATAGGATTCTGTTGGGAAGTTAACAAACATGTAGCGGGACTAATAGTGGGTCCCTTGAGTATAAATTTATACTCATTCTTTTTAATGTTTGATTTTTCAAGTAAAGGAAGAGCTAAAGACAAGCTAGCGAATGACAAGTAACCGTGGTTCGCCATAGGGAACAATTTAAGTTTTCTTCCGGATTTATGTATTCGATATTAAATTTTTAAGAAATTTATTTCAGAACTCATGAGTACTTTTAGATATTTTTTATCTATTTCAAATTGGATCCGAACTAGTATTTTACCTAATATTTATTTATTATTTTTTTCACCCATTTTACTTATATTTTATAAATAAATATTTGAATTTTTTTTTAAAGTTTAGTATTTTCTTTTATTTTAAATAAAAAGCCTTTATTTGTTTTATGGGTAATGACTTCAGTTTAGTATAAAGAGTTGAATTGTTACAAGTTCTTCCTCAAAAAGTGCTTTTAGACAAATATTCTCTTGAGAAGCTCTTTGCTCTCTAACCTCTCTTCTTCTTTTCCTTTTCTCCCTACCAAGATCTACAAAATACAACAACGAATTTCGATCCTAGAGCATCGAGTCATACAAATTAGCAAGAGAATAATAATAAAGAATAATAAAAGGTAGAAAACTCTTTTCCAAGAGAAATCTAGGCGCTCCCCAACAATGATACCAATTAATGTAGCCTCTTACTGTTGCCTGTAAATGACCAACCAAATGAAATGTATGCTATAACGATCAATACTACCTATACTACTAAGTAGTACAAGTGACAAGACCATGTTGATTGGCAGCAAAGCACGAATATTAATTTCTCAAAGTTAATTGTTCATTTCAAGTGATAGATAGAGGGTTTATTGTGGTTTGAGATTCAAGTGAATAAAGTCCAAGAAACATAAAGATAATGGAGTTTGAGATTCAAGTGAATAAAGTCAAATAAAACCTTCTTCATGTGATATTAATGTATATATATATGTTGAAAGAGCATATATATATATATATATAGACAAATTTAAAAGTACATATCTCAAACTTTGAATCTCAAATCTTTTCGTTTTTTTTTTTAAAAAAAATACTTTGAATCTTATAGTCTCCAATTGTATGTATATAGATTCTCCACTAATCCATATATTATCGACTTGGTAAAAAATTTAAGACCCTATCAGATACAAAATTATTTTTTTGGTAAAATATAATAGGTTTTTTAAAAAATATAAAAAAATTGGTAAAATATTTACATTGTATAGAACAAATTTGAAAATGAAAAAATGCAACAGGTCCTTAATGGAAAATACCAAAACTGCCCCATATTGTTAACTGGCAACACGCGACCTTGTAATTTTTCTTCTAAACAATCATGAATACGTGATTGTGTAGGAAATTATAATACACGACCCTATAGTTCTTTTGAACGATAGGAAAAATGCTTCAAATCTAAACAATTATGTTAACCATGTTAAATGATCATTGTGATTATGGTAAGCAATCGTTTAGATTGTAACACCCAAAAATTAAGGTAAATTTTTTAATTTAATTATCTTGCTATTAATTAGGTTGGTTAGTTGGGTGTTATATTTTTGTGGAAATTGTTATTAATTAAATGTTTAGTGGAAGAATATTTAATTAATTTTATTATTGAAAACTTTTAGTGAGATTTAAGGTTATTGGTTATATATAATTAATTAAGTTATGGAAGGATAAGAATAATATATTATTGATTTTTTTAAGGAAAGATATATTTCAGAGAGAAAAATAATTATATTATGCAAAATATAATTATTTTGAAAAGATATTGTATTTTTTGAGAAAAGTAAAGGAGATGATTTGATTAGTTAGAATTAACGATTGAGGAAATTTTGGATTGTTATTTTTGAAAAGGTAAAAAGGGAAAGGAAATTAATTGAAAGATATAATAATAATATTTATTATTATTAAAGTAAGCCCTCTGAAGCATGCACCATTAACTCATTACTATTCATCTTCTTTCTTCCTCACAAATCCTAGTCGGTCGCAGTGACGTACCTTGCCGCCGCCACCTTTGTTCTCCTACCGTCGAAGCCTCTTGCACGTTGTTCACTGCTGTAACCTCCTCCACCGTTCGTTGAAGAGCGTCACAAGCCAACCATACAAAGAACAACGTCACCTCCATTGAACTCTAAGCACGTGGAACTCCATTCGCCGACCATCTTCATACAAATTGAGCCTGATCCTAGCACCTTCCTCCATGCACCATCGAGTCGCAATCTTTTCGGTCTTCTCCGCTTCTGATCGAAAGTCGTATGAGCTCCTTTTCCATTTTTGTCAAGATCCAAGCCCAACCCATGCCAATCTTTTCCTTCCTTGGTCACGTAAGCCGACCACCTTCCATTCTGAGCCATTTTTTAGCTACGTTAACCATCCTCCAGCCTTCACTCTCTTCCAGCTGTGAGCCGTCCTCTTTAAGCCCAGCCATTTCAACCTATTTGAGCCTTTGGTGGTAAGTTCTGATTGTGTTTTTGGTATGCCCATCAAATATTAATTTCTTTGGCATAAGCAAATTAATTGTGAATTAATTGAGATTACGTTTTTGAAGGTATGTTTGGCAAATTTATGGAACAATTATTTGGTGGAAGTTTTCACCAACCAAGGTTTAGTTGGTTTCAACCTCAGTTTGGATATTAAATACCTAAGAAAATAAATGGGATGTTTGGTTGACAAAATTAATAATTTGTTTATGTTTAGGATTGTATTTGGAAATTGACTGTCAACAACACTATAGCTAATCTCGAGGTAAGAGATCCTACTATTAGACCATCGCTATTAGATTAAAGAGACTGCATGTATGTTTTTCCCCTATTATGCATTAACGTAGCTATGATGTATGATGTGACTGTTAGGGATGATTAATTATTGATAACTGCATAGACAATTGTTATGTATTGTTGAGATATGTGATGACCATGGTATATCATGAAAGAGATATCCTATGAAAGAGATACCTTATGAATAAGATATGTTATGACTGAGATTTTCTATGATTGAGATTTTCTATGACTGAGTTATTATAGTTAAGATATATTACATGTATAGGCTATGGTGTTATGTTAGCTTTGTTTGTTAGAGTCGTACCAGATAGATGTCCCTTGGGATCACCACCTATTTATGCATGTGTAACTTGTTTATGAGTGATTCGACAGAGTCACTAACAATCTAATTCTCCTTATGGTGTTTCCTTCAGGTTCATTGAGAGCCCATATGTGTCCCTACGGGATCACTGGATATCGTGCATTCGGGAGTACAATAGTTATGTAATACTTTCTTACAGGATCTTAACGGGAAGTTAACAGATACATAGCTGGCTAGTAGTGGGTCCCTTATTGAGTATTTGTTTATACTCACTCTTTCCATGTTTTAATTTTTTCAGGAAAAGGTAGAGGTTGAGACAAGCTGACGAATGACAAGAAGTGACCGTAGTTCACCATAGGTGAAAGTTTATGATTTCTTATGCATTTATGTTTTCAGTTTTTTTATTTATAGTATTTTATTTCAGAACTCATGAGTACTCCTATGATATTTCCTTTTTATTTTACATAGGGTCGAACTAGTATTTTATTTATTATTTTTTTCTTTACATACTATATTTATAATTTATAAATGAATATTTGAAGTGTTTTCTTTAAAATTTAGTATTTTCTTTTATTTTAAATAAAAATGTCTTATTTGTTTTAGTGGTAATGACCTCAGTTTAGTATAAAGAGTTGAATTCTTACATAGATCATATCCACACAATCGTGTAATTCTTTTTAAACGATGGAAAAATGACTTCAAATCTAAACAATCATGTTGACCATGCTAAACGATCGTGTTGACTAAGTAAGCGATCATTTAGATCATATCAAAGTGATATTTAATTGATCTTGATATTCTAGAAGAGGGGCTAGAAGAAAGAAAAAGAAGATGAAGAAAGAAAGAAAAAGAAGATGAATAAATCGCAAAAAAGAAGACTATTTTATTTTGTTATTTTTTAAAATGTTCCATAATTTTATTTATTTATTTATTTATATTGAAGAAGAGAGATGGGAGAAAACATAATAATAAAAAAAGAAGAAGTAAGACAATATACCAACGGGTTGTGGTATATAACGAGAATATTTTTTGGTTAATTTACATACATGTAACAAACTCCAAAAATATTTAGGGCACTTATAACAAAAAAATTAAAGCACATAAAGCCACCATTATTTTTCATAAATTTCATATTTGCCCTTTGTTGTTTTTAATATTGTGGGACCATTCTTCACTTCACTTATTTTTCTTCTTCTTTGCAATTTATTATTCTCCCTTCATATTATTAATTTCTTGATATTATTCTTCTCATTCTTCATATTCCCACTTCTTTTTGTTTGTGATTTCTTCATTTCCTCTTCCAGAATTTCTTTCTTCTTCTTCATCTCTCATCTTCTTTTTTCTTTCTTGGCACAAGATTTAAACGATCGTGTACTAATATATCTAAACAATCGACTGTCTATCCTAGATTAGATAAAGATAGACAATTATCACCCATTAAATCATTTAGATTTGGTTCAAGATCGTTTAGACTAAGTATAAGATCATTTGGATTTGGTGCAAGAGGGTACAAGATCGTTTAAACTAGGCACGGGGGTACAAGATCGTTTAAACTGGGGTTCAAGATCGTTTTTAATCGTTTTTCATGCGTGTGTGACGAGAAGTATTATTTTTGTTATTTCATGTTGTGGGCTTTTTTCTTTTTTGAAAATTATTCTATAGTGTGTAAAATTTTTGCGCTTTGTTCTATATTTTAAAATTCCAATTTTTTTTTTTGAAAGTTTAATAGTATTTTTTTTAACTTTTGAAAGTTCAAGGATATTTCCAAATCTTTAGTATGTGTTAATATTCGAATACCTTCTTTTAATTGACTAGTATTATTGTTTTAGTATGTTTTAACAAAAAAATTTTATTTTAGAATTTTGTGATCAGATTGTGGAATTTTAAGTTTAAATTTTAGTTGGTAAGAAAATTAGTGTAAAAGTTGGATAAATAAGAATAGTTTTTTTAAGTTGGGTATTTATGACACCTTTCAATAGTTCATATGTATTTTTGAAATAAAACTCTAACGGTTTTTATCCAAAACCAACGGGTAAAGATATTTAATTTGAACTTTTTTTAAAGTGTAAATGCACATTTTTTAAACTTTTGAAAGTTTTAAGATATTTTTTTATACAAACAACAAATTTCATTGATATAATTGAACAGAAAATAAAAAAATAGGGTTGGTAGTTGTGCCTTTTGTTTTCGTTTTTCATTTAATTTCATGTGGAAAACTATTAAATATTATTAAACATTTAGTTATTAAAAGTTTTTTCGTGCATATTCGGTAAAATAAGTTTTAAAAACTAGACTTATAACTGAGAATTATTACTTTTGCTAAAATTAAATAATAAAAAAACAAACTTATCTTATAAAATGTAAAAAAAGTACCATATGCACTTGATACACACCCATATACTTGATATACACTTAATACAAATGATACAATTATATTGATATACATTTGTTATCATTGAATACACTTAATATATGCACAAAATAACATAAGTATGTGACAAAATTCAAATGTCTTATATTCATAAATTGTTGTCGAGGTCAATTTTCCTTATTATTCGTTGTAATCTAGATAAAGATTATTCTAGATAAGGAGTAAGCAGAGAATATCAATAATATACAAAGTGAATAATATTTCTCTCATATTCTATAATCGAATAGAAACATTAAGATAGTGACTTTTGATTGAAATGTATGTTTACTTCTTTTTTTTTTCCTTTTTGGAAAAAAGATTTTATGTTTAATCTAGTGTTATATTTGGTGGGTTTTATAATTCAAATTACTCACTAAAACACACACAACCCAATTTCCTTTCAACTTTTTTTAGTTTTTGAATTTTATAAAATAGGTATGTTAATTTGTTCTTCAATTTTATAATTGTACAGAATTCTTGGTTGCATAATGAGATAATTTTTTAATTTGAGACTTAATTTTTTTAAAGATATTTAAGAATAGATGTATTTGATGTATAAGTTAATTTCAACTAATTCAAAATATATCTTTCTAGTTCTGAAATTTTTAAAAGTAAACTACTAAAAAAAATCCAATAGTTATCATGTTAATTTAAAATAATTTTATAATATTTTAAATTTGGAAAACAGTGTTAGAGATAACATATATAACTTCCTTTTTTATTTAGCATGTCCTATAATAATTATTTTAAATCATATTCAAAATCCAACCTTTAAACCTATTCTAACACTAAAAAAAACATACATTGTGAAAAATCAAATGCACTTAAACTCTTAAAACCAACAAGATTCATCAACTAAATTGAGTTTCTCCCATACTTCCAATCTCTAAAATTACATATTTTAGTATTCCAAAATGCATGACATATACATGCATATATATTACATATTTT
>JBBPDI010000004.1:21388845-21399976 GCA_037974545.1 Cucumis variabilis
CTTATACAGATTTCAAAAATGAATTATCAAACTAAAACAAGAACACAGTAACGGTAACGTAATACATCCCTGACGCCTGTGATTGATTAGATTTCA
This sequence comes from Cucumis variabilis, assembly GCA_037974545.1. Taxonomy (NCBI): domain Eukaryota; kingdom Viridiplantae; phylum Streptophyta; class Magnoliopsida; order Cucurbitales; family Cucurbitaceae; genus Cucumis; species Cucumis variabilis. The sequence continues at coordinate 21,388,942 of JBBPDI010000004.1, forward strand.
ATGACGTTACCAATCGGATAACCCCAAATAAACAAACCAATTATGATTTCATTCTTTTGATGAGACAACGCAGCAGATAGAAGAACATGAAAGAAACACACACACACACACACACACACGCACGCACGCAAACTCAAAGAAACGAAACGAAACAAAAATTAGGGTTTGCTGAACGTCGGGATTTGATATTTTGGGTTAGGGAAGAAGGAGAAAAGAATGGAGGGCACTGAGTCGGTTTCTTGGAAGAAGGTAAAAAGAAAAAGGGAGAAGACAGAACCAATTTTTGATAATACCGAAGATAGCCTTAGAAAGACGACGGCGTAAAATGATTGGGGTAATTGAACGCGTAGTGTAGGTGAATGTTGTTGAGGGTAATTTGGTAAGTGAAAATAAACAGAAACGCAATTGCTTCGACCACGCAGCTCCTTGTAAAATATATATTTGTTTATTTTTGTGTGAAAAGAAGTTTTTTGAAAAACGAGAATTTTCGCGGCTTAGACCTGAAGAGGATCTTTACACACACATAGAAAGAATCGCGTGCCACCCAATCACAGCTTGCCAAATATATTTTTTCTTTTCTAATTTTCTAATATCCGCCGTGGAATTCGCGGGAGATTTACCGGAACTGGGCCGGATTCACAGTTGGGATGTACAAGGCCCATTTCATGAATATATGAACCTCAACCGTCTTGGTTCGGTCGGTTTACCTTCATTCGTGTCCACTCGAATCAGACCGCTCCGGTTCGGATATTGGGCTTCCATGTAAATAAACTAATTTCTTTTAGTGATATTAAAGTTAAAATAGTTCAAATGGTTAGTAACTGTAAGGGATGTGGTTCGACCGTTCTGATAAATATGTTAACTTGTTATTATAGGTTTGGGTTAAATATTTTTTTCTTGTTGGCTAAATAAAAACGAATAGTTGTTCTCATCTAAATTTATTGTGTGATTTAAAACTATGTTGTATAATGTTTTATTTAGAGAATATGTGTTGTAATGTTGAAATTGTAATAGTTACGACGTTTTGATAATTGATTTATTTTTAGCTTTTTTCCATATTTCTCAATTACGGTCGTATAAACACTTATTTTTTAATATAAAAAAGGCTACGTAGATGCATACACATAACAATCGTAAATTAAACAAAGGTAACAACAATTTTTTGAGAACAACTACAGTTTAAAGTCTCTAAAACAAACTTTATAAACACACACAAGTAGAAAGTAAATTTGAAAACATATAGAATTCTTTGTTTTCGTGTTTGGACAGAAAACATACTATATATGACGTGGTTTTAAAATATAAATAAAATCCACTTTACGTAAATTTTGAAGATGTTTTTCGCAAAACAAAAACTTCTTTCCACTGTAGTTTTGGTAACTCATACTAACGTGTTTTTTCGACAATAAATGATGGAATGATATATTAATATCAAGATTTTGAGGTCGATAATGTATTATATATTAATGTCGATTATAATTTCTTAAATTTTGAAATTATTGTTGATATCGATTGAATTTATTGATATTGACTCGATTCCATTCTTATCTATATAAGAAGTTGGGAAAGTAATTTGGAATTAAAGATAGAATTTTATTATTGTCATTCAAAATCCATGGTTTTGGCTTTCTATAATAAATTCAATTAATTTGATAATTGAGTTGGGTTGAATCTTGAATCAATAATTTATTACTCTATAAACTCTAGAATTAATGTATGACGTAACATTTCTATTTCATTTAAATCAAATATAGCATGCCAATTATATACATATAATATGTACACTCTATCGTATTTCAATTCATGTTTACATGGATCGATTAATATATACTTCGAACAAGTCTTTAATCAAAATACACTGTGATAATAAATACGTACTTAATTGAGATTAGAAGCATTCAAACCATTTATAAACTAGTTTTAATTAAATAAAAATTAAGTCATACCAAAATATTTACAAGATACAATAAAATTTATGATTATATCAATGTTTGTCGATAGCTAAAAATAGTGGAAAACATTTTTAAAAAAGATCACAAATTTATTTTTTTTAGTCCAAATTAAAAGACATTTGTATTATTCTTTTACTAGAGTAATTTTATCATCCAGTATGCTTTTACATGCAAAGTCTACTTTAATAAACTTTATACCACTTTTTTCCCTTTTTGTCTTAAGCTAAACCCATGCAAGATAAACTTCAAATCCTAGTACATAATTTAATTACTAATTTTATCTTGATATTCAATAACCACCGATTAAAAATCACCATCCTAAAAAATAAAAATACAATCGAAAATGATTGCTATAATACTTTTACATTCTATCAACACACTATCATATTTCAATCTTGATAATAAAAAATAAAATAAAACTTAAACTAAAAAAACTTCATAGAAACTCTAATCCAACTTATGAGCATATAGTGATCGGTTAGTGTCAACTTTTTAAGAAAATCTAACACTAAAAGAACACAAGTTTTTTTGTCTTCTTATAATTCGATTGATCAAAACAGAACACAATCAAATTTGAAAGAAATAGAACCAAAAAAGTCGATCTTCAAAAAAGGACAACGTCAAAACCCACCACTTGAAAATCTCAATCCTCTTCCTTATTTCTCTGAATTTATTTATAAATTATTTCCCATTTATTAACCAACCCAATCAAACTTCCCAAAAACAAAATTAAACTAAAATATTGCACTCAGATTTCCAATATCATAGAGAAACGTCACAAATTCACATCCAATAAAAACACACTATAAATTCAAAGCCACAACACAAAAATTCATGTTTATTTTGTAATTTATAATTTATATTTTATTTTTCAAACATTAAAGTCAACAAGTGATAATTAGCAGGAAAAAAAAAGAAGAAGAAAAAAAGGATAATCAACCTGGGGAATTGAGAGGAAATTCCAAAGGTATAAAAATGCCAAAAGGATTGAATTGCCCTGCAAACAATAGACTCACAGCTGCTGCTGCTTTGGCCGCCACTTCAAGTTTTCCTCCGCCACCCTCCGACCGCCGTCACCTGAGATATCTATATCGATTAAAACATTACGGCTAACCATAATGAGGCGGCAGAGGCGATGGGCGGCAGCGCCACAGGTGGTTGTGTTGGAAGGAGAGATTGTTGAAAAGGTGAGAGGGGGAAGTGGGTTTGTTGTAGAGAGTTATTGGTTTGAAGCATCTTGGAGGGTATATGCGTCAGTTCATAGCATGGAAACGGGGGACTTGTCGCATCGGTCACTTCTGTTCCCCATATGGTATAGAATGTACTTGAGAAAAATAAATGGGTTCCAAAGGCTGGGTCCGGTCACCCGGTTGTCACCCATTATTCGGGTTTTGTATTTTGAAACACAAGATTGTCCACTCACGTCACGTGCGCTATCTCCTAACTCAACTCACCCAACCTGGGCATTTCTCCTTATTACTGTTATTATTATTCATGTTAAATGCAAATTGAAAACTAATTTATTCTCCTTTTCTTTTTCTATCATTTATTCCCAATAAAATATCAAATTCTTCTTCTACAGGTCATCAATGGTCGGTATGAAAATTGTTGATCCGATGCGGACCGTTCTAACAACAAAATCGATCGAATCGACTTTGGATCGATCGGTCAATTTTTTTCTCTTTCTATCTTTTTTTCTTTTTTCTCCACTTTTTCTAGTTAATTAATAAAAATATAAAAATTAGATTGTAAAGATAGATAGATAGAGAAGAGAGTGAGGGAAAATGTATCTGTTGCTAAACAAGAAAGATAGTAAATACCTTTTTAATCACAGTCTATTGTTAACCTATTTTCTTCTTTATTATAATAATTTAGTTTTTTGTTATTATTGCGTAAATTTACATTTAAAACTAAAAAATCTATTGTCTAAAGACTATGAATATTTTTCCATTCTAGTGGTATATATATGTGAGTTTAAAATAATAATTTGGTGCCTATACTTTTGAACTTTTTTGAATTACTTTTTTTTTAAGATTATCACTTTGTTGATTATCATTTTTCTTATATTTTCACACACTTTTAGAAATATATTCACATAGTAAAAATTATTGTTATTATTCCATTATTCTTGATTTTTTTAAAAAAAGCTAATATTAAATGAAGATTTATTGAAAATATCTTAAAAGTGTAATATTTTTTGTATATAGGTTTGACCTAATTTTCGGACAAATTGAACCTCAATACTCATTCTCTTTCACTTAAGTTTCAAAACGCCCATAATTTACTTTTATTAAAAATTAATTAAAGTATTACAAAATTCAAATTAGCAATTAAGACAGTATATCTTGTATTATGGAAATTTTTAAAATAGAAGAATTGATAAACTATTTAAGATCATATCAAAATTTTAATTCGAGTTCGAAATATATACTTTTCATTTTATTCTATTTATGTAAATTTCCCTTTATTTTACTCTTTCACAATTTATAATTCGATTAACATACATTAAAGCTAGAATTTACAATTTGCTCTAGTATTATCAGTATACAATATAAGAAGGAAAATTTTTAAAAATAGTAGATTTTACAAAATATTTATAACTTATAACAAATTCTATTGCTGATAATCATTGATATGCTATAGTGATAGAAGACCATCAATGATAGAATAAAAATTTTTGCTATAGCTTGTAAATATTTTAATTTATTTTGCTATTTTTAAAAATGTCTCATATAAGAGTCTATATCTACAAAATGATTAACTAAACATACTTTGATATATATGATGAAGTAATTAAATATATCATAGTATATACGAGACAAAAATTATAATATAAGGTTTATATTATGTAACAATCTTAAATTTATAATTATTCTAAATATACATGAGATAAATTTGTAGACAGGAGGTCTCGAGTTTAAATCTCCACCCTAGCATTTATTACAATACCTTTGAAAAAAGATGATTATTTGCCAACAAGAGCTTAGCTCAGCTGGCACCTGTATGGATTTCTGGACAGAAAGTCCCGGGTTCAAATCTCCACCCCAACATTTATTATAATACCTTTCAAAAAAAATTGTATATATAAAAAATTATGTTATATATATTTAAAATAAACATGATGTATGTGTGTGTTAAAAATAAATTCAATACTACAATTATGATGTCAAACTTGAGGATTTAAAACTTTTTGTCATATGATTCAAATTTTGGTAAAAAAAAAATTGTAAGACAAATTAGGGAAATAAATTTCATTTTACCATTTTTAATAAGATTTCGTATGGATAGAAAAGTTTGAAACTATTTACAAAAGAGAAAAAAAAAACTAAAATATGGTAAGGAAAATTTGATATATTTTGTTCTATTTTATAAATAATTTGGTTTTCCTTTTTTTCCTTTCTATATTTAAAAATGGCTCGATTTATAATTCTAAACCTATTTTGGAGTGACAAGAAAAATGACAAAATAGTAGGTTCACTTTAGATACATGACAAATTTATTTTAAACTGACAAAATAGCAAAATATAAAAATCTGGAAAAAAAAATAGATAGATCAGTGTCTTAAATGGCCCTACCTTATAAATGAAAAACTTGAATCCTACATTCAATCATTCAATAAACCTTAAATACCCTATAATTAAATAAAACATCCAATACACAATTAAAACTTATGAAAAATATAATTTTCTCCCAAAAGTAAAAAAACAACAGATATCACCATACAAGCTCCACCTAAGCTCTACAAAACATTTCATCTCCTTCAAGTCGTGCAATAATTGAGAACTTCTCATTAATTTCACGTTTTGAAATCCTAGGTCATTTTGAAATGTCTTCGATTACATCTCCAATATCTTCCATTACCTATCTTTGGTGATTGTTCCACCGAAAAGTTCCAATTCTTCATCGAAAACTTCACATTAATATCATAGCGATTATTATTCCAATATCTTTCGTGATTGTTCTGTTACCTATCTCCAACATCTTAAAGTTCTTCGTAAGTGCCCTAACTTCGTCTTGAAAATCTTCAATCATCCGCATAAAAGTTTCGTCCTTAACTTTGTCCGCTTGAAAATTTTCAATCATTTGTAGAAATGATCCGTCTCTTAACTTCGTCCGCTCAAATCAATGAGTTCTTCATACATTCAAGATTCATTTCACCTTTTAATCAGCCATCACAAATAATGATAGAGGATGTACCGAAAAGAAAGCCTTCGACAAATACGGTAACACAAAAAAAAACGTCTAATGAAAATAAACGTGAATATTAATGTTAGAATTGAGACAATAATTTTTTTAAAAATAAAAATCAACAAAAATAAGTGGATAATATTAATTAGCACGATTTTAAGGGACGATAAAAATTATAAATTCAAATTTTTATTAAAAATATGAATTATTTATTATTTAATAAAATTTTTATAAATATTTTGAAGTATAAAGAATTTGAAAATATTAAGTTATTTAATCCTAAGAATTCAAAATTATTAAATAATTAATCAAAAACTCTTCTTCTCCATCCTCTTCTACCTTCTGAATGCTTTTCACATTTGGTAATTCAAAAATTGTATAAATATTTTGGAATATAAATAATAAAAAATATTAAATTTATATATTTTTTATTTTTTATTTTAAGTATATCAACAAAATAGGGTGATAAAAATTTAAATAAAATAAGTGAAAAATCTAATTAGCACGATTTTAGGGAAAATGATAAAATTTGAAATTAAAATTGTTATAACAATACAATTTTTGGAGGTGTTTAAATTCAAATTTTTTTATAAATATTTTGGAACATAAATTATCCGAAAATGTTGAATTTAGAAATATTTAAAAGAATGATTCAAATTCACGATTTCATTGAAAATTTAACTTTTAATAGAAATAAAAAAATATATATTATGTATAATATAATAAATTATTATGAAATATAATAAAACGGAAACTATTTAAATTTTTTATAAATATTTATGACTATAAATAATTAAAAAAAATTAAATTTATGGTAGCCATTATTTTAGGGATATGATTATAAAAGAATTCAAAATTGGTATAAAAATCAAAATTCAATTTGATATTAGAAATAAGAAAAATATGTATTATGTATTATATAATAAAATATCAATAAATATTAGGAGGAACTTTGTGAAACGGAAAAATGAAGTTATATTATCCATTAGTTTAGGGGTAAAAAAATTTGAATTCAAATAGTTATTACTATATATATTATTCTGAATTATAGAAATAAATTGTTAATTGATTGATTTGAAACCTAAAAATTCAAAAATATAATATAAATTACCGACATAAATCTAGGGGATGTTTGTGCAATCTTATCCAGCCTGAAAATTAAAAAACTATTTAAGATTTTTCAAAACTGACATATGCAAATATATTTTCTTTTTTAGAAGAAAAAACAAAAACAAAAAGGAAGACTCGTTTTTGTTGTTGTTTTTTCTTCTAAAACAAAAAATGTTTTACAAAACTTTCAAGAAATTGCATGAGCAAGGGTGTTAGCCACACACAGAGCAATGACCAGCAAGGCAACATGTACATGGTGCACGGAAGATGTTATCTTGGTGCCATCTTTGCACGTGCAAAAGCAAACTTTCAAATATCATTTTCAAAACATTTTTGTTGTAAATTTTTTTCTTCTTCCTCTTTTCTTCTAGGAACTCCTTCGAGAACATATGTATATATATGTGTGTATACATGTACATTTGCAAAATCTCTCTTTTAAAAGGTCTATCTAAAAATATTTTCTACAAGTTTTATCGCTTCAAATTTTGTTTACGAACTATTTCCAAAATATTTCTTTGAACTTTTGTCTTCCATTTTGTTTTTGTTTTTTTTTTAAAAAGAAGATATTTCACAAAATTTTCGAAAAACTGCACAAGCAGGGGGTTTTGGCCATACGAGGCAAATTTTCTTTTAAAAGGCCTATCCAATAACATTTTCTTCTTGAACTTTAGTCTTCAACTTTTTTACAAAGAAAAAATGAACATTTCATCGAACTTTCAATATTCACAAGCAATATAGCATACAGTCGTTGCATGGAAGACACACTGTATTATTTTATATCTTACATTTATCTCTTCATGATTGTTGGATTTATTTTATAACTTTTTCGTAAATTTCTATATAAATTGCAATTGTTGTATAACATTTATCAATTTAGAAAAATCTTAGGTGATTAAAGGAAAGCTGGTTGTCTAGAAATCACTTTTTTCTATTTCATCATCACCTGACCTCAAGGACCTCTATGGTTGCCGTTTGGTTTTTTTTTTCTTGAAATTAAGTCTATAAACATTCATTCTACCTATAGCTATATGTTACAGAATTACATTATATTTTAGTTTGACTTCTTGTATATTATTATTTTGGTACATTTCTATATTTTATTTGCACAAGATTATATATTTATTTTATAATGATAGATAACTTCTCTGTTACAATGTCTAGTTATTTGATAATCATTAATTTTTAATTCTGATTAATTCTTCTTTGCTAGCAAGGGGCGCTTTACATGTATTTTTATTTTACTTCTTTTGATGGATTTATTTTTCTTTTAGTTTTTCTTCCAACATTTTCTTTCTTTCTCATCTTTTTATACTTTTCTAAAATAGATTATTAAATTTTATATCTTTGGAATCCTCGGTAGAAGTTATTTATTTTTGGGTATGAGTGATTTTTTTTTTGCCTATTCCATTCTCTTGGTTCTCTTTTCTTTTTGGTTCGTATATTTATTATTTTAGGGTTTGAGTTGATATTGTTCACACGAGATTTCAAAGAAATGTATTTCGTAGAATTGAACTTTCATATATTGATGAATATTGTGAATACAATCTCTAGTATTTACTCTTTTGATGCTTTCTCTCGAATACAAGATAAAACTTTAGAACTTCTTAGTCTTCGGTCTTCAGGATGTTGTAGTTGCAAGTTGATCTGAATTTCGATCTTCTGGAATCCAAGGAAAGTTTAATCTTCCAAGTCTTCAGTCTTTTAGAAGATGTTGATCTTTGCACGTCTTGAGAGCTTTGTAGAAGTTTGAATCTTCAATTATTCCGAGTTTCAGTACTTCCTTCAATCCAAGATCCCTTAAATGAGTGGTAAAGGTCTCTATTTATAGAGAAACTTCATGGGCTTTAGATGGACTTGGGCCCATTTGTCTATTAGGCTTGGGCTTGGACTTGGGCCCATTTACTTGTTGGGTTTGGAGTTTGGCTCATTTGCTTGTTGGGCTTGAGCTTAGGCCCATTTGCTTGAGCTTAGATTTAGGCCCATTTTTTGACGGGCTTGGGCCCCCTTGTTTGACCCGATTTTTCATCATGGGTTTGCATTGGGTTGGATATGAGAAAACTTGACTATCCAAAATTCAATCAAATTATAATCATCACAATTCTATTGTGATGACGTGACATAATTTAATTGGCTGAAATTTTTTGCTCAACAGATACAATCCTCAAAATTAAAGGATATAAATTGACATTTAGCTAAGTTGCTTATGTAATTTTCATACTCTTTTTCTTCAATTTGAATTTTTTTCTAGAGGATTTTCAGAATTTAAAAAAGAAAGAAGAAGAAGAAGAAGAAGAAAGGATTCTGATAACGACTTTTCAATCTTGGCTTCCTAAGTGACCTTAATTGTGTGTGTTATCAACCACTTTTATCTCTATAGGAGACATATCCATTAGATGTTTTGAGGCTACTCATGGTTTGTTGACTTTTTCCCTATCTATATCTGAAAATTGAAAAACAATCAATTGTGCAGTATGGCTGAAAGATTCTTCATAAGCAAATAATGCACAATTTTCGGTTTCTAGATTGCCTCAAGTATGCTACGAGAGGGAAGGCATTATATCTTTTACTACAGTGGTCTTGAACCGTCTCTTTTCTGCAGAGCAGACATTGCCTGTCGAACCTTTGCATTTTTCACTTATAGGCGGCACTCGTTGTTTCTTTCTTGTGTTGTATTCATTAAAAATAAATACCATGTTCCTTAACTATAATTTTGTGCATACAAGGGTAACTGAAACATTCAAAGCCTTGCTTTCGGCTTCTCTAGCTAGCCTCAGTGATGTTTTATCCTTTGGACACTGAGAATGAAGGATACACCTTACAAGATAGTGTTTGATGCTTTTGCAGGTAATTTGTATATATTAGTTGTTATGTCTGAAAGTGATTTTATATTATTATAGTTGTATTAGATGTTCTATCCTTTGGTCGCAGAGAAAAGGCAGATGCAAATGAAGGGTACACACTGTCCTGTGTTAGATACTTTTGCAGGTAATTTGTATTAGTTGTGTTATGTCTAGAAGTGATTTTATATTATTATAGTTGGTTATTAGTTGTTATAAGTAATTATGAAGTGTGGCAATGATTATTTAGAGTGAAATTTGGAAAAGGTTTGGAGACTAAAACGCTCTGATATACATGATTTATGTTCTTTGTAATTATATGCTCATTGCCTATGTGAGTATGCCTACTTCCTTGTCCTCTCAACCTTACTTTACACATTGTGTTACTATAAATTAATCAATGAAATACACAATTGCTCAATATTAACCTACGTAGGCAACCTCAAAGCTTTAACACTCAATTTTTTTTATTCCTAAATTGCTACCAATTTGAATTATCCTTGTATGAAAACCCTAATATTTAATTAAACAAAAACAATCAATTTAATCCAATCATTTGCCTAATCTATATTTTTAATTTGAATTTGAAGCGACATGTAGTTTAACTAGTCTCCAATGTACTTATTTATAATTTGCTATTAATATTGTAATTTATTGACTTGACCATTTGGGATTGTAAAAAAAACAAATTGAAATTAAGAATGAAGTTAGAATTTCTTTTTATATATAATTTCAGCTAATCATTTTAAATAAACATACCATTTAAATCTAAAAAGAACAAGAAAATGCCAAATAAACACCCAACATTTGATTAGAGAAAAACAAAATAACACTTACTATTCAATTATCCATTAATAAAACATAAGTGAATGCATTGAAGTGAAACACTACAAGTAAACCACCTAACCACTAATCTTAAAATTCTGCCTAACATCATCAAAATATATA
>JBBPDI010000004.1:21400076-21412696 GCA_037974545.1 Cucumis variabilis
TATATATATATATATATATATATATATATATATAATCACTAAAAAATAAAACTAGGTAAAAAAATAAATTTATAACAAAGTTTTCAACATTTTAAAGAAGAAACGGAAAGAGGGAACATAAAGGTAGTAGAATATTGAAACGAAAGAGTTTCACCATAGACAATTGGTGATCCATTGTTGACAAGACAATCACCAACAGAAAATCTCTTGAAGATACGAGGATTTATTAAATTAAAAGAAGAGAATGATCCACATTTGAGATGGAGATCATATATAGTGCAATTGTTCGAACATTGATTTGTTATCTGCACTCTATATGTTGGGATTCCGTTGAACTTCTGTTCCCTAAACCCTAATTCATATCATTTCCAAACATACAAGGAGGTTTAATATATTATTCTTTTACTACTTTAAATACTGTTTTAAAAAAATCATAAAGTTTGATAATATGTTTGACACAATTTTGGTTTATAGAATGTTAATTCCATGCAATAATGAACCTATATAATTCAAAATATTTCAACTAATAGATCAATTAAGTATTGTTTTTCCTTTTTATATGAAAAAGAAAAGTAAACCGTGATGTAAAAAGTTTATTAATTAAACACAAAGTTGAAATCATATTAGATAATTATTCTAGAAGTTGAGAGAGAATAAATAAACACAAACCCAATCCACAATCAAACTTGATTTCATAATCATTTTCCAACTTTTTTAACTTCAAAACATGGTTCCACCTATGCAATATTTATATATTACAAGGCTTTTTTTGAACATATTATATATACATAGAGCTTTAAAAAAGGGGTTGTTTTTTTAAGTCCGTTAAGAGCATGTAAAAAGAAAAAAAAGAAAAGAAAAGAATGTTACCTTGAGCAGAAACAGAAAGTAAAAGGAGATGGAATAATAAAAGAAGAGAAGCTCCAAAGAAAGAAGGAGTTGCAGTAACACCCATCACCATCTTCGCTTCACTACACTTTACCTGTTTAATTACCACACATATATACACAAAAAGAGAAGAAAAAATAAAAGGTAGACTTAGGCATTGCACGATCTTTACTATATTTACACACCCACGAATATAGTCATTAATTTCATATTTCCAAAACTTATCTTTTCTATTTATGCACGTCTCACTCTCACTAATATTACACTCATTGTACTCATATTTCCATAACTTAATTTACAAACATTCCTCATCTCAATTTTTTAAACCTTTTAAACGCTCTTTATTCTTTTTATAAAATAAAATTATTTTAATTTATTTTTTTAGAAAATTTGTCAAAAATAGAATATTTGACAAAATATTTACCATTCATAGAAAATCAATTATAATGAATTTTGTTTCAGTAGTTTTGTTTTGTAGAGGATAAATAATTTGTCCATTTTCAAATTTTCTATATAATATATAAAGAGATTTTTTTTTATTTAAATTTTATGAATAATTAAGAATCTCCACTTTTTCCATTACTCAAAAGATATGGTTGATTAAGAAATTTTTATACGAAAAATCATATTGTTAATTAAATACTTTATATTAATTAAATACTTTTGAAGTTATATTAACGAAATTCCAAATTAACTTTATTTTAAAATATTCTTCAATTAACATGAAACTAACCATTCTTATTTTGCCTTAATTATAGAAAAATATATTGTTTTTTTCCAAACCATCTTATTTGTGTTTTTTATTTTATTTTAAATTTGAAATATCCAAAAATTAATTAAGGAAGATGATTATTTTGTTCTTCTTCGTTGTCAATATTGGTTTTGACATTCAATCCATAATTATGGTTTTCATATTTGCTCATTTATGTTGTTTCAGTTTCTTCCCGTTTTGATTTTTCTTCTATTATAAAGTGCTCCATATGTATTCAAAATTCACCCTTTGATTTTGTTTATTTCAAATGCATTTACAAGTACAAATTTTAATTTATATTACATATACTTTATATTTTAAGTTTAGTTTATAGTTTATATTAAGATATATATATATATATATATTTCACATATTTTGTCACATATACACATGTATATTTTAGTTCTATGGTATGATATATACCTCATATTTAGTTTTATATTTTATGTATTTTATCATATATACACGTGTATATTTAATAATTTTACAAATACTATTATAATTTTCATTTATTGATTATAATAGTTAGTTAAAGATGTGATAAAATAGAGCATAGCAATGAAAAGTGAAGTTCAATTAATTAATTAGCATTTACATATGATTTAAAAATGTAGAGATTTAAAGGTTAAATGATTCATTATTGTGAAAGGTCTCCAATTAGGTTTTTTTGAAAAGAAAAGAAAGAAAGAATGACACTGTGAGGACGGTGAGATTGAAAGAGTGGGAGAGGAAGAATGGTGAAGGGTTCTTAATTAATTGATGAGTATATATATATATATATATATATATATATATATGGGGAGCAGAAAATGGTTGTGGGAAACGGCACAGCCAGGAGTGAAAAATGAAGTGGGAGAGAACAAAAATGGAGACGTAAAAAATAGAAGATTTGAATTTAAAGTTGAATAGTGTAATTATAAAACAATATGTCAAATAAACAATATACAATGTATATATATATATATATATATATATATATATATATATACAATATGCTGGATGTTGTGTTGAGGTGTAGCTTTGGAATCATTTCCTCAGTTTGACTTCATGTTTGACGTAGGTATATGGGCTGGTGATGGATATATTGCTTTCTTATTACACCTTATGTTGATACCTTAAATTTGGTAACCATTTGGTTTTTGTTTTAATCTCTTAAAATTAAGTATGCAAATGCTCATTCTACCTTTAAATTACATGTTCTAGAATTAAGTTTCACTTATTGAATATAATTATTTATTATGTTGGTATATTTCTTTATTTTATTTGCACCAAATACTATGAGTGTGTTTGGTGGAAAGTTTGGGTTTTGAAATGTTAGCATTATGATAAAACTAGTGTTATGATAAACCTAATGTGATAATATGCGTTTGAGGAAAGGGTAATGTAGAAAAAATTATGAGGTGATTATAATAAAATATGTTTGGGAGAAGGGTTATGGGATAGTTATGATGAGACTTGTTTGGGGGAAGGGTTACGTAGGTATTGTTATGAAATTTATTTTTTATACATTTTTTTTAAAAAATCGTAATTTAAATCCAACACAAATTTCGTATATTTAATTTACCAAATTATCCTATTTTCGTAAAATAATTTTCAGTAATTTTTTTAAATGTGACGTCTATTTCAAATATTTTTTTACGTAATCGTTACGTGAGAATAATTTATTGATTTTTTAAAAGAAATTTGTATTGTAAATTCATTACACATGTTTCGTATAATTAATTTCTCCAAATGTCCTATTTTTGTAAAATATTTTTTCAGTCATTTTTTAAATACAATGTCAATTTTTTACTTTTTGACGTAATTGTTATATGCAAATAAATTATTATTTTTTTTTAAAAAAATTCATATTCTAACTCCAATACACAAATTTTGTATATTTAATTTACCAAATCGTCATAGTTTTCGTAAAACAATTTGCATTAATTTCTTTAAATATGACATGAAATTTTCAACTTTTTTTTAAGTAATCGTTACGGATGAATAAATTACTATTTTTTCTTTTAAAGATACAACAATCTCAATTTTTTTCTTATCTAAACATTATGTTTATTTTTTCTTCTCTTTTTAAATTAAAGGATTGTTGTTCCATGGAGTAACAAAAATGATTAAAAAAATTATAATGAATCAATGAAAGATATAAAAATAAGGAAGAAGAAAAAGAAAAAAAAAGTACGTTTTGGAAAGTATGAACATAATTTGGTAAAATTTTAGATTCAAAATTTAATACAAATAAATTTTAAATCAAATATCGCTATTAAATTAATTTTTTTAAAAGAAAAATATTTTTACATTTAAAGTAAATACTTTAAAATATATATATTTATTATACAATTTTTAGGTTATTTAAATATTCAAAAATTATTTAATTTAATATTAAATCGTCTCATTTGATTTTGTTTTGATCCTTTTCTATAAATTTAAAATTTATTTTTTAGGAATTTATTTAACTTGAATTTATCAAAAATAGTTTAGATAAAATGTTTAAAAGGTGAAAAACGAATAAAAGATGAAAAATAAATCTAAGACATTAAATAATAACATTAAAGAAAGAGAGTTAAATATGATGGCTAAATACGTAAACTAATCATAATTAGTATTTAATTAATAGTAATATTCTTTTAAAATTATTAAATTAATTAAAAACAAATGACATTTGATAAATAAAAGAGTAATTTTTTTTAAATAAAATAATAAAATTATGGAAAGTTGAAAATTTAAGTTTATAGGAGAGTTGAGGACGGATTGAGAAAGGAAAGAAAGAGGGAAGATAAGTTATGATAAACCTAAAATAATGATTATGATAATCTTTCCTCCAACCTTAACCCAATAGTAATAAGTCTTTGACCAAACGGTCTCTATGTTTCTTTCTTTGTTTGCATATGGCGCTTTCAAGGTATTTTTCCTACACTTTTTTTTTGCCATTTAATCATCTCTTGGTGGTTCTTTTTCTTTTTAATTGTTAGTTTTTGGATTTGAATTGATATTTACTCTTTTTGAACGTTGTCTTTATAAAGAAGGTAAAAAATTTTATCTTACTTTTTAATGTCATTCATTGTAATATTATTTTTGGTACTTTTTTTTTTTTACATCATGTGTAATTTATTTTTCTTGGATGGTTAAAAGTATTTTCACCATTTAGCTATGTGTTTGGTTTCTTTTTATGTTACATTCTTATTTATTATTTTTCTATCTTTGTTGTTTGCTCTGTCTATTTTTATTTTCATTTCTTTTTCAATTATCTGTAATTTGTTTTACCATTTTTATATTATATTATTTTCTTTGGGTCTATTATTATTATATATATTTTAGAATTATGATAGATTTTTTCATTAAAGAAATTTTTAAAAATAATAAAATAAATAAAAATATGTATTATTATAACAAAATTTTGGATTTTATCAATGTTACTAATAGAAGTATAACAGTGTCTATCAATGTTTATTATTTACTGTTGTAAATATTGTCAAATTTGTTATTTGTGACAATTTCTATTTTTATTAAAATTTTGGATGTTTCTTTTTCACACATTGTCTATCCAATTATTGTCTCTTTTCTTTTATTTGACATTTCTTTACGAAATGTTGTATCTTTCTCTTTCTCTTTCTCTTTGGTGAAAATTTTTGACTTTTATGCCTTAGTTAAAATATTATATTCGATACTTTTTCCTTTACTCATTTGGTATATTTGTGTAACAGAGAGTGATTGAAATTATATTAGTTCATAAATTAAAGGGGATTTTGCAATCTTATCCGGTTTGAAAATAAAAAAAAATATTTAAGATTTTCCAAAACTGATGGTTTTTGCAATATCCGTGAACATGTGATATTTTGTATCATTTTTTACCTATACAAATCTTAAGCCGACTGTTTACTATAAATCTTAATATTTTTTGGCTTTACTATTTTTCAATTTATCCAATATTTTATCATTGTCACGGTTCTCTTTTATTTTTCCATTTTTCTGGTGGGCCGAATTTTCTTCTTTCTTAAACCCAAAATTTTCAGCAAACTCGATGAAGCCCAATTTTGTGTAGATGGGTGTAGGAAAACGACAAATAATTCGTTACTGGCCCATTATTATAGAAAATATGGGCCAATGGAGGTCCATATGTATGAACAAGTTATTCAAGGTTAGTTTCGGACGACAAGTCGCGGCACACCACCATATGAGCTCAGACGACACGTAGTTTCAGTAAAATTAACTTAGTGGTAATTAACGTACATTTTATTTATTCAAGTCGAAAATTCAATCCTCTATCTCTTGTCAGTACTAAATTCAATCCTACATACAAAATATAACCTTTAATCCACAATTATTGAAAGAAAAAAAAATTAATTGTTTCTAAAATTTGAGTTTAATTTTCATTCCATCTTGTTAAGTTTTAGGTTTTATTTGGTTATTTTGTTATATATTTTACAAATTTACCTTTACGATGTTATTAATGCTCAACTTAGTATGTGACATTAACATTATTTACCTAATGTAAAGTATTTATGGCTGTGACATTTTCTTAATTAATAATAACAGTTACAAAAGTGAGTTCAATCTATTAGTAACACGTTTATTTATTTTAAAATAGCTAGTGTACCAAGACAATAGCTTATTGAAAAGTGAATATTTAATGAAAAATCAATGCTAAAGATGTAAGCGTTAAAGTGTTCGGTTGAAAGAAATCTCAAAACTCAAGGCAAAAATGTAATATTTTAAGACATAAACAAAATAACAATTATAACTTAAAATCACAAGTTCAAATATAACATTTTGAAACATATGAACAAAATTAATGAAATTCACACTCAAAACTTAGAGGTTGAAGAATGTATTTTTTGTCGTAAATATATTGCTAAATGCTACGAAATTTAATAAATAAAGAGTAATGATGAAAGTCTAAAAGAAAGGTGTGAGATAAAAATGGCAATAAAGATGCAAAATGATTAGCCATATAGATGTTTTAAAAATTTAAAAACTAAAAATTGAACAGAAGTATAAGATCAAATCTAACTGTAAGACAAAAATAAAAACAATTTTAAAACATATTATTATTTTTGAAAATATACTCATTTGCTACTCAAATAGCAACCTTTTTTTTTCCCAATCTAGCTTAAGGATCCATCGGTGGGAAATTCTTATTGAAATAGTTATTATTATTTTTTTGATAAAAGACATATAGTTAAATTTGTTAGTTTAACTTTTAATTTAACTAGAGTTTTAACTAAGAGACATAGAGAAGTCTATAAATACCTTGTATCACTTTGATATTTTATATAAAAAAAACTGAACATAAATAATACCTTGCTCCCAAAGCACAGTGGACATAGGCATTTACCGAACCACTTTAAAACACCGTGTGTTCATTTTCATCATCTTCTTCTTCCGCTCTTCATCTTCTCTTCATCTCACCATCTTCTAAAGAAAAACCCAAAGAACAAAACCCAGAAAATTACAGAACAAAAAGAAAGAAGAAGAAAGTTTTGGAGAGGATTTCTCAATCTTCTGTAATCAGATCTACATGCAAAGATAAAGCAAAGGAAAAGTAAAACACAGAATGGAGAGAGAACCTACCATCACATGCAAATGGTGGCTTCTTGGTGTCATACATGTGGCGACCCCTACAGATTGGTATTAGAGCCTGTAGAAAGATTCAAGAAAGCTCCAAGCATCATATTCTTGATTTCAAGAAACTCAAAGATGGCAGTAGCAAGGTATGATATTGAGAAGTTTGATGATAAGGAAGATTTTACCTTATGGAAAGCAAAGATCAAAGCCATAGTTGGCCAGCAAAAGATATTGAAAGCCCTCACGAATCCATAAAAGCTACCTAAAACAATGACTCAAGAAGACAAAGAAACTATGGAGAATGCAACCTATAGTGCATAGTTTTAAACCTAAGTGACTATGTTCTTAGGGAAGTCATTGGTGAAGAAACAACTTATGGAATGTGGAAAAATTGGATGAGATTTATTAGTCCAAAGATCTATCTAACCGTGCATACGTAAGGGAAAGGTACTTTACCTTCAAGATGGATGACAACAAATCTTTGATAGAAAATCTTGGAGAATTCAAGAAGCTGTCTTAAGCTTTCAAAGAATTGGGAGACAAGATTGGTGATGAAAATGTATTGTTTATTCTACTCAACTCATTTCTAGAAGCATACAAAGAAGTAAAGATGACTATCAAATATGGAAGACAAAAAATCAGATGAAAATGTATTGTTTATTCTACTCAACTCATTTCTAGAAGCATACAAAGAAGTAAAGATGACTATCAAATATGGAAGACAAAAAATCACCACAGATGATGTTATTTCAGCAATAAAAACCAGAGAATTGGAACTTAATTCACAGAAAGGAGATCAAGCAAATGGTGAAAATTTGTTCTCAAAAGGGAAGAGCAAAAGCAACTCAAAAGAACACAAGAATCAGAAAAATAAATCAAAGCTTTAATGCACATTTTGCCACAAGAAGGGACATCTCAGACAAGATTGTTTCTTCCTAAAGAAAAAACAAAATCAAAAGAAACAAAAAGAAAAACAAGAAGAAGAACCCAAGGCAGAAGCATCAGTAGTAGAACAAGCCTCGTTTGTGTATTCAAATGCCTTAACTATCTCAGAAAATTTGATTCAAACACAAGGTAATAAAGATACTCATGATTGGGTACTTGATTCAGGGTGTTCATTCCATATGACACCATTAAAGGGATGCTTTACAACATACAAAGTGTGGAATGGAGGCCTAGTATACATGGAAAATGACAATGCTTGCAGGATATTATGCATTGGATCTGTTACACTTAAATTCAAAGATGGTACAACAACACTTCTTAGAAATGTGAGACATGTTCCATCCTTGAAAAGAAACCTAATTTTCCTTAGCATGCTAGCTCCATAGGTTGTGAATACAAGGGCTCTGTTGGAAGGTTTGAAATATTAAAAAACTCCAAGGTTGTTCTTGTCGGTTTAAAAAACAATGGACTATTTCTCATCAAAGAAGTGTCCATGAACCATGTTGCTCTAATTGTTTCTAATGATATGTTAATTGAAGGAGATTTGTGGCATAGAAGACTTTTCCATATTAGTGGAAAAGGGATTAAAAATGTTGTCAGAAGAAGGGATCCTTCCTAAAGGAGTGGCTGAAAAGCTTTCTTTCTGTGAGCATTGTGTAGTTGGCAAGTCTACAAGATAAAAGTTTTCAAAAGGCTGATCACAACACCAAAGCTATCCTAGATTACATTCATTCCGACCTATGGGGACCCTCACAAATACCATCTTTAAATAATTCTAGGTATTTTCTAACATTTACTAATTATTACTTTAGAAAGAGTTGGGTTTATTTCTTAAAGTCTAAAGACCAAACTCTAGAAAAATTTAAAGAATGGAAAACCATAGTAGAAAAACAAACTTCTAAACAAGTTAAATGCCTAAGAACTGATAATGGTTTAGAATTTTGAAATGAGGAATTCAATAACTTTTGTAAAGAACATGGTATAATGAGGCATAGGACTGTTAGATATATCCCTCAACAAAATGGTGTTGTTGAAATGTTAAATAGAACTATAATAGATAGAGTTAGATGTCAAATGTCTAATGGTTTAATTCCAGAAAATTTTTGGACAGGAGTTGTTTCTTATATTGTTTACACTCTAAATCGGTGCCCTCATCACTCTAGAAACTTCCTAACACCTGAAGAAAAATGATCTAAACATCCTCATAATTTACAAAACCTTAGAATCTTTGGTTGTATAGGATTTGTCCATCAAAGTCAGGAAAAATTAAAACCTAGAGCTATAAAATGTATGTTCCGAGGTTTCACAGAGGGAGTTAAAGGGTGTAGAATGTGGCATCCTATAGAAAAAAGGTGTATAACTAGTAGAGATGTAGTTTTAAGGAAGATACTATGTTTATGCTTGATGAAACTAATGAAACACTTGATTCAAATTATAAACTAAATGAGATTGAGGTGGAGCACCTACCAAACCATGAATCAAATAAACTTCATAGTACCATTAAGGAAGAAATAAAATCTAGTATTAATCTACCACCTACTCTAGAAGAAGCTATTCAAGAAGAAGAAGATTTATCAAACTATTCTTTGGCTAGAGATAGACAAAGAAGAACTATTGTCCCTCCTTCTAGATACAATTAAGCAGATTGTGTAAAATTTGCCCTAAATGATATGCATCATCTAAATGATGAACAACCAAAAATATTTGATGAGGCAGTGAGCTTCCCTAATGCTAGACATTGGATAAATGCCATGAATGATGAAATGGAATCACTCACTATCAATAATACATGGACCTTGGTAACACTACCTAAAAATTGTAAGACCATATCTTGCAAAGACTTTGCACAAAGGGAAGGAATTGACTATAATGAAATATTCTCACTGGTTGTAAAACAAACCTCCATAAGGATGCTCTTTTCATTAGTCGTTCAAGAAGATTTAGAACTTGAACAACTTGATGTTAAAACAACATTCTTACATGGTGACTTGACAGACGATATATACATGAATCAACCACAATGATACATTGAAAAAGGTAAAGAAGATCAGGTATGTTATCTTAAAAAATCCATCTATGGTCTAAAATAATCACCAAGATGTTGATACAAAAGGTTTGACAATTTCATCTCTAAACTTAGTTTTAATAAAAGTTCCTACAACAATTGTGCATTTATAAATTAAAATTCCTATTCTTTAAGGTTTACTTACTCTTATATGTAGATGATATGCTGCTTGCAGAAAAATCAAAATTTGATATTAAAAGAGTAAAGACAGCCTTGAGGGAAGAATTTGATTTGAATGAACTTGGAGAATCTTAGAGAATTCTAGGCATTGGTATCACAAGAGAAAGAACAAAGAGGCTTCTAACAATTGACCAAAGTAACTACTGTTATAAGGTACTTAAAAGTTTTAATATGTTAGATGCTAAGCAAGTGGTAATTCCTCTTGCACAACACTTCAAACTATCAGCTGCTAACTGTCCAAACTCAGAAGATCCTAACCATGTTAAATAAATGGCAAACATCCCTTACTCACAAGTGATAGGGAGCATGATGTACCTAATGATTTCTACTAGGCTTGATTTATCTTATTCTTCTAGTTTAATTAGCAGGTACATGGCTAACCCAAGCAAAAGGCATTGGGAAGCAACAAATGGGTCCTTAGGTACCTAAAGGGATCTATGAATGCTCAATTAATCAATAAAATATGTCCTAAAGAACTGTTTGAGCTTTATGGTTTTGTAGATTCTGACTATGTAGGGGATTTGGACAAGAGAAGGTCACTAACATGATATTGTTTCCTAATTGAAGGCAACCTACTAAGCTGGAAAGCTTCACTACAACATGTGGTGGCCTTATCATCTACTAAAGTTGAATATATAGCTCTTTCAGAAGCTATTAAGGAAGCTATTTAGCTAAAGAGACTACCGAAGGACTTTGGCTTATCACAAAAATTTGTAAAGATCTACTGTGATAACCAAAACACCAGTCATCTGTCCAAGAACCAACAGTATCACAGTAGAACGAAGTACATAAATATTAAATTTCACTTCATCAGAGAATAAATCAAAAAACAAGAAGTGGAAGTGCTCAAGGTTCATACCAGTGAAAACACAGTTAATATGTTGACGGAGGTAGTCACTCGAACGAAGTTCCTCAAGTGTCTTCAAACAATCGAGTTCCTAGAACCTGAGAAGGAGTGACTGCATCAAACTCTTTGGGAGTCAATACATGCACAAAATTTTCACACTATATCTTTTAAAGTGGAGATTTGTGGAAAACTCTTACTAAAATAGTTATCTTTTTTTTTTTTTTTGTAAAAGATATATAGCTAAATTTGTTAGTTTAACTTCTGATTTAACTAAAGTTTTAACTAAGAGACATAGGGAAGTCTATATACCCTGTATCATCACTTTGATATTTTATACACACACAAAAAAAAAAAAAACTGAATAGAAATAATACCTTGCTCCTAAAACATAGTGGACGTAGGCATTTGCCGAACCACTTTAAAACACTGTGTGTTTATTTTCTTCTTCTTCCGCTCTTCATCTTCTCTTCGTCTCACCATCTTCTAAAGAAAAACCCAAAGAACAAAACCCAGAAAATTACAGAACAGAAAGAAAGAAGAATAAAGTTTTGGAGAGAATTTCTCAATCTTTTGTAATCAGATCTACACGCAAAGAGAAAGTAAAACAAAGAATGGAGAGAAAACCTACCATCACATGCAAATAAGTGGCTTCTTGATGTCCATACACGTGACGACCCCCACACCAACTACCACTTGCAAGCTAAGTAACAAGTAGTACTCTTACTACTTTGTCAAAATCTTAAAGACGAACTTCAAATTAATAATATATTTAAGGATGTTTTTACTTTTTAAACATAATCACAGTAGTAAACACTAATAAAAATGTACACATTTTTCACACATCTCAAAATTCGATACCCCAAACACATATTTACTATTGCCAACACATTAACTCTATTCAATATGTCAAAACGTTCTATACTTTTTAGTTAAAACAATATGTGATAATAAAAGTCAAGATAGTCAGGTAGATACAAGTAACACTCTCGTCAACTTGTCCAACCACAATTTGACACGAGCTAAATTATTTTGTTTGTTTTTCATAACAACCTTATTCTTTTTTTTTTCCTTGTAAATGATAAAAGAGAGTAGGTGGCATGAGAAACGAACAACTATTTGCTATTATCAAATGATGTTAAATAAATGAAATAGAGATTGGGAGAAGTGTGTGTTTGTCTATTAGGGGAGAGTGTGTCACCAGTCACGCCCGCGTCGTCGCAATGGCAAGTGATCGGTCGGCCACTTCCCACAATCAAATCCGGAGAGTTTTGTCGCCAAACGCGTGGCCGTATATATTGCAAAATTTTGTTCTTTTTATTATTTTGATTTGACTAATCAAATCCCCATTTCCCTTTTTCTTTTTTATTCCTTTTTTCCCCCTCAAA
>JBBPDI010000004.1:21452563-21463747 GCA_037974545.1 Cucumis variabilis
ATGGCAAACGCTTGAAGCCAAATTGCTACAAATAGAAGGGCAATTGGAGGTTTAAATGCGATGTGGAAGTAGGAATTCCACACCCTTTAAAATGATTCCCAATTTGAATTATTGGTGCGAATCTTATTAGTGTATCTGATTGTCAATTCTATCTATACTTAGATATATGTATATATAGCTGAAACACTTACTAATATGATATCGAATAATCTAACCTCCTCCCTAGCATGTTCACTGAAGTCGGGCATCGTTTTTTTGTACAAGCGGCATCATTGATTAGTAGTTGTATGTCAAATTTGAAAATATATTCAATGAAATACTGTGATAGTAAGGAAGTAATGTCCAACAGAGAAACTCAATTGAAAAGGCAGGTAATGTTTTTTTCCTTAGTATTCTCCTCCCACGTTCACTAACAATCTTCCCAAGACATTCCTAACTTATTACATGTGCAATATCCTGGGTTTACATTAACCTTGTCCTATCCTCAAGGTTGTACCATGCAAATTGGGGGCAAAAATCATCTATGTTCATTCATATGGTTTCATGTTCTAAGAGGCCCTTGCAACTTACCAATAGTTCCTCGGCGTCGGATTGTGGTATCCGAATATGTTGGCTGGTTTTGCTATCCATTCAAAATATTTAGTCAGCATTTTGTTTTTTTAGGGAATGATTTTGAAACAAATGCACCATCGACATCAAATAGGGACAAAAGCAATTAAACCAAGAAAATAGCCTCTTAGGGAAGAGTGTTAGTGTCAAGATCCAAATCAGTCTATCACTTAAGTGGAGCCTAGCAAAATAACTAATTGGATTTTTCTTATGAAAACTTATCAGGATAAATTAGATTAACTACACTTATAAATATATTATTATAGCTTTGTAAAAGGAGAGCCCATTCTCCACTTATATATGAAAATGCCGATCAAAATTCGAAAGTCATGGACAAGGTCGACGTATGATGTAACATTCCTTCGCGTTCTTGGAAAATTTGTTTATAAAACACGAGAAAGAATTAAATACATTGAAATCGACATTAGAATAAGCATTAAAGACTGACAGTTGCAAGAAAAAAGGGTACTTGCAAAGAGTACAATTAATGCTTGGACAGGGATTCAACTACTATGCCTCCCATATAGTACATTTTAAACATTTTCAGTTCTACCAGACTTGCATATGAAAATGCCAAAACGTCACTCCCAAGCATATCGACCTAAAATTGAAAGCAACTAGCTAAACTATGTACAAGACGTAAAGACAAGATAAATTGGAGGTATTCGGAACATACGACCATAGGCAAACACGCCTTGGACAAGTATGATCGTGACAAACTCCCCCACTTAAACAATTGATGTCCCCATCGACTGGCAAAGCTGGAATCTTTCCATCTTCTGCTTTCACGCTTCACGGTCATTGGTACGTCTTCCACTTGTTTCTTCCACGGGGAGGTTCCTTTGCTTTGCCATGAACCTATGCATCCTCCTCGTAGGTCTTCTTCTTCTCCTTGCTCTCTCAGCAAGGACTCCTCTCATTTCTGCTAGTTCCTCGTATCCTCTTACGAGGGAGTGATCTCTGTATCGTCAAATCGAGTTCGTTTAGGTCATCGTGTGACAATGACCTGATCTTCCACACGAAAGTCAAGGATGATGCTTCTTATCTTCCCATCCTTTTGGCAGCTTTGAGACTCTATCTAAACTGACCCGAGCGATGCTTGATTTCTGCTTTCATCTCTTGGTAATTTTACGAGTCTAAGGTTTCTTCCCGCGTAAGAGGGATCAACAAGGCGCGACAGTACAGGTTGTCAGCCACTAACACTCTCTGCTGGGCTTCTATCAGCTGAAGAATTCATCACAACTGTAACACAAGATTGGATCGCCTTCAACAATTGAACTCCATTCTTTTATACTAGCTTATCGACCTTCACGAAACTCATGCCATTTTGCACGACAAAGTTTTTTCTCATGAACTCTTTCGACGTGTCTGGCATTGGGCCATCAACTTGACGTGCCTGAATACAAGCCAACATGTATGGTTGCTTCTCTGACTAAGGGCACTAGTTGCTCGATCATTCGCTTTTTTCTTCTGTTCTTACCCAAAATCAAATTTGAGCATGTCTCTCTGAGCCCTTGATTGACTCGAGGTCAGATTCGGCTGAGTACTGAAGTGGCTGGTAACATTGTCAATCGTCTTCCTGACATCAGTAGCTCTCTGGGAATACTGTTTCCTATCCCTCTGACTGGGTATCATGGCAAGAATTTCTTCTTCAACCATCGTAGAACTCCTTTCTGTGGTACTCGGCTTCTGACTCTTAGATACAATAGGTGGTCCATTCTGCACGAGGACATTGCCCAAAGCATAATCAAATGTATGGTTATAAGCTTTAGTAGGTTAGGTCACACCTGTGGACCCAAGAGTTGGCTCTCTCCTTGAGGCTTGCTTCAAAACACGGTTGTCGACGCACAACAGTCTCTTTCCTTTTTCCCGTAAAAAGACTTGAGCTTCATACGAAGCTTTTGCAGGTTTAGCGACTCCTACTCTCAATCCTTTCGACTGTATCCGAAGTTCAGCTAACTCTGATGACGCCTGATGACAAACATTATTCGTAGGCGATTTTGACATTGGCAAGCTATCAAGCATCCCATCACAAAATTCCTATATGGCACACCTTGTGTCTTCTCGAACTATTTCCCCTGGCCAACTATAGGCTCAGACAGAATGTCCCTGAACACTGTCTCATCTCGAACACGACCCTCTCTCAGTTGCATGATTGAGATCATTCTCAAACCTTTGGGTTGGCATAGGTCAGTTTACACAACAATTAAAGTGGACCCCGTAATCACCAGACACTTAGCTGTAGGCATAATGATCACTTGATGTTCGAGGAGGAATTCCATTTCGAGTACTACATCAAAGTCATCCATACCTTAAAAAACAAAGTCAACAAGACCACTCCATCCTCTCAACTGTATCACTGCTCATTTCACTAATCCGACGACGGGTAAAGCTGTAGAATTCACGACCTTCATTTTTTCTTTATCCTTCTTCTAATGAAGGTTCAGCCATCTGGCTTCTACCACCATTATGAAGTTATGGGTTGCACCAAAGACAACCATAGTGCTCTTTGCATGTTTTCGGTTGATCTAGGTGTCAACATATATTAGACCCCCTTTTGTGCTTCTACTTGTCTCCCTCACTTTCTTCTGGAGAGAGGACAAGAATCTTATGGTCCCCACTCTAACATTCTGAACTTCCTCCACTTGCTCTGCTTCCTTCTTGGATTGACTCAACCTGTCATCCGAGTCTGCATCTAAAGCGGTCTGGAAGGCATCGAAGTCTTGTCTTTTTCGGTCATTCCTTAACCTGATGTGATCCGTCACATAGGTAGCAATTGAAAGGGCGATTTGATGTGTTCGAAATATTATGTCTTCGCCATGCATTCCCTGTGTTGGGTAGGGAAGGCTTGCGGTCTCTACCGGGACTTCTATTCCCACTAACAGCTTTGGAAGAATTTGGTGTGGGCCATTTCTATTTCTTCCAGGTGAAGAACTTTGATGACGTCTCGTATCTTGAGGGTCACTAGACATATCGAACAAACGTTTGGCTGCTGCATAGGCGACCTGAAGGTTCTCAACTCTCTATTCATATAGCTTTATCTTCGCTCACGGTTTCAGCCCTTCAACAAAATAGAATATTTTGTCTTTTTCTGACATGTTAAATATGTCTAACATTAGCCCTGAAAATTGTCTCATATACTCCCGAATGGTGTCAGTGTGTTTTAATTCATGCAGTTTCTGCCGAGCCAAAATGTCAACATTCTCGAGGAAAAACTGCTAACAAAGTTCCTCTTTCAAATCGTCCCAGGTATTTATCGTGCAACGTCCCTCCTGGATATCAACATACCGAGACCTTCACCATAACTTTGCATCTTCAAACAGATGCATGGTTGCCAATGTCACTTTGGCTTCCTCTGTAATGGTGTTTGTGGCCTTGAAGTATTGTTTGATATCAAAGATGAAATATTCTAACGCCTTTGCATCTCTCGTCCCACAGAAGGGCTTGGGTTCAGAGATTTTCATCTTGCTAACTGAAATTGCTCCTCTAGTCGGAGCTTGGTTTGCTATAGCTCGCATCGTAAGGCTCACCTTCATGTTTACCTATGCGATCTCATTTCTAACGACATCCAGGGTGACTCGAAAATCCTCTATCATGTCGTTGATCATTTCCATCATACTCTTCTGAGAGTTATCCAACTCAATAACTCGTTCTTCCATCTGGGCAGTAGCGCCCGACGACCAGTCCCCATGCTCATAGGTGACGTTTTTAGTTCTCATAACTCGAGACTCTAGAGTGTCAACTCTAGCTAACAACACTTGTATGGGTAATACGTCCAGACGACCGGACACCGCATCAATAGCGTAGGCTTTCTTCGCAATCTCATTAAACTGGGTTTCCAAAGAGCTGATAGAATCAGGAACTTCCACTAGATAGAGCATATGCTCTTCGATTTCCACCAATCGCTCATTATGGGTCTTCCCCATCTGTTTCATAGCCGACATCTTTCTGTTTCAACTGTCAATTAGCCAATTTGGCTTTGATACCACTTGTCACAATTGTAGCGTTTTAACCTCGAGACGAACGATTGTGTGACACTTTTTCTACCTCCATGAACAAGTCAGGCGATCAAAATTCAAAAGTCGTAGACAAGGTCGACGTATGATGTAACCTTCCTTCGCGTTCTTTGGAAATTTGTTTATAAAACGCGAGAAAGAATTAAATACATTGAAATCGACATTAGAATAAGCATTAAAGACTGACAGTTACAAGGAAAAAGGGTACTTGCAAAGAGTACAATTAATGCTTGGGCGGGGATTCAACTACCATGGCTCCCCTATAGTACATTTTGAACATTTTCAGTTTTGCCAGACTTCTATATGAAAATGCTTAAATGTCACTTCCAAGCATATCGACCTAGAATTGAAAACAACTAGCTAAACTATGTACAAGACGTAAAGACAAGATAAATTGGGGGTATTCAGAATATACGGCCATAGGCAAACACGTCTTGGACAAGTATGACCATGACAGCAAGCACCACAAATGTTTGCAAATCTTTTATCTCGTAAGAGTTTTTCCATCAACATACTTGTCCATATTCTAACAAATAGATAGAGGCAAGATAAGTACGGAACGCCATAGGAATTCGAGAGAGATTTTTTATAAAATCAAGTTACCTGTATTGCCCATATATTTATATGAAAAAAAGGGTATATTTTCCATATACTACTTCTCTTGAGTTCTTAGATTCAATCCTTACTTCTAATCTTTTTAACTTGTTCGACAAATTAATCATCTTTTTGTAATTTCAAATTTAAAGAACATTTTAAAAATTTAGACTGACTTCAAAAACTATAGTTGAACGTATAGTTTCTCCATTCTTTTATTTTTTATTTTTAAAAATATTCATTCATTCCTTCCTCAATGAAATCACCATGGGGCAGTATTGACCATTTCTTAGTTTTATATATATATATATATATATAGTTGAATGATATTTGAATTTTAAACTTTCATTGTTATAATTTTTACTCATTTCAAACTTTTTGAATATGCATATTTATTTATTATTTTATAATATGCGTATATATTATTTATTATTTTTACTTTCATTGTCATTGCATGTCGAGGTACATGACCCTACATGATTTTTGAGCCGCACGATACAACATCTGTGCCACCCTAGCGTTACTCTAAACATGTTAAGGAATTTATAAGACTGTGATCTCATGGAATGTTAAATGGGTTAATTTCTTCAATTTTCTTGCTTTCTATTCTTAGCTTAAATCCATGTGCAGTTATAATATGTTCCATTAATGTGATAAATTACTCGTCCAAAAGCATAGATTAATAATTTCTGCTGTGTTATCAAGATCACATGTAACCAAAGTTATCAAAACGTATTATAATAGTAATAATAATTAATTAAGGGAAGTGAGATAATTCACATTTAACTTTAGAGTTTTTAAAAATAGCAAAATAAATTAAAATATTTATAAATTATAGTAAAATTTTGGATTCTATTTCTGATAGTTTTCTATCACTCTAACATATCAATGACTATTAGTGATAGGATTTATTATAAGTTGTAAATATTAGGTAGAATTTGCTATTTAATTTTTTTTTTGAATTTATACAAATTCACGTTTGTGATTAATTAAGCTTATCTTAAAATTCTTTTTCACTTTAAGCTTTTGATATACACTCACGTGTCAGTCTTAAAAGTGTATCCTAAAATTTTATAGGAAAATGCTGTCAATTTTGAATGTAAGAGATGGTAAATTATTTGATGATAAAGTTCATAAATCAACAGTGGATGTGAATGTAAATAAATGAAGCACCATAGTTTTTTTTACTTCATGTTGGCTTCTTGGATCTCTGTTAGAAAACATTTCCAACCTGATTACATTTTGGTAACAAAATTATTGTAATTATGTGGATCAAATCTCTCGTCTTTAGAATTGAATGGAAGATAATTTGAAGCAAGCTCATTTTATCCTTAACCTAATAACTAATTGCAGCTTGAACTAAAGAGATTTGATCTATCTTACAAGAAAATTACATGAGTAAATTCTTAGTTGTCTATTTTCTAGAATATAAAAATGTGAATTTTGTTTAATGAGACATTTTCAAATATAACATAATGATTCAAAATATAATCGAGTAACTTTAATATAACCAAACATGATAGAATATCAATTTTCAATATTTGAAAATCATTTTTAAATATTTGAAACCAAACGAAAATTTGATTATAAAGAAATCAATTTTACAAAATCAATTATATTTATTTTTTTTTTCTTTCTAAAATCACTATTCCAACTATCACTCACAAATACATTGTAAAAAGTTTTTTTTGAAACATTTTCTTTAACATTAACTCCAATTTTTTTCAAAATACTTACTCAAACATTTTTTATTTTTAAATTTTATTAGGAAAAAACTTCCAAAATGTTTTCTCAACCATTTTTTTTGAAAGAACTTCTCTAGAAAACATTTACTTAGCACTTCAATTTGGTTTTCTCAAAATGTTTGTAACTCTCTTTTATTTGAGAAACTAACTATTTCAAAAACATTTTCTTCTTTATTTTTCCAAAACTTCTTTACAATACATTTTCCCTAACTCTTTTCACTTAAAATTCCTTTTTGCAAAATACTTTTTCGATATCATTATTAATGATTGACACTATTAATAAAGATAAAAAATTCTTCGCCCTATTAAAATAGAATTATTAAAGTTGGCAAAAGTGGTTTGGATCATTAGTTCGAAATGGACCTCATATAATGGACTGCAAGGATCAAGGTTAAGTTGATTCTTTTGTTATTGTTGGTTAGAGTTCTTGTTCTGTTTTTTTCTCTTTTGATTTACACTACTAAAAAGCTGACAATACTTGACGTTTTTTACCAGTAAAGTATTTGTTTACTTGACGCTTTTCAATGTGTCAAGTAATCTATTATAAAAAATAAGGAAAGTTTACTTGATAGTTTTTAAGCATCAAGTACAATTATACTTGATGGGTAAAAAATGTCAAGAAGATGAGATTACTTGATGCTTTTTACGTGTTAAGTAATCCAGTATCAAGGATAAGAGAGTTTTTTGTTTAACAGTTTTTATACGTCAAGTAAAATTATACTTCACAGTTTATAAATGTCAAAAATTTGTTTATTCTTGACACGTTTTGCATGTCAAGACTTTTTTTTCTTTCAAATGAAAAATTGTACAATTTGAAATACCCATATTATATTGCATCTGTTTTGAAGTCCAACAATGGTATACAACATGATCAATTGAACTATTTACATTTCTTGAATCAACCCAAACTTTTAATCAAATAACTAACAAATTGCATATATATCATTGAACATATACATATAGTTGGTCATTACATACTTACAACATAGAAACATATCGTTCTTATTCATATTACAAAACTATGAAGATTGTTCTTAATAATAAAACAGAAAGTATATGTAATAATAAAAAACAGAGACATCACCCTCCTCCAAGCACCACAACACTCTAATTAGATAACTCCAAACTGATCAAAGTCTCACCAATTGTTATCCTCAACTCCTTGAAATCTACAAACAAAATAAGAATAGCATTAAAATTAAGAACTTTAACTTCTAATTCTAAGAACTTTGATAATAGAACTATGTCCATAAAATAGAAACAAAACGTAGAATTTCTATGTACTTTCATTTTAATCGGATTAAAGGTATGGTTACTCCCTATTAAGCCCATATCCATCTTTTGTAAAACATTAGTAAAAGAATGCTAAAAAACATTTGTAAGATGAAAAAATATGCAAGAACAATTTTTTTTAAATATATAGTTGCATAAATTCAATGCACTCAATCAACATCAATTGACCATGTGCAAGTGCATATAACCTCCCACTCCAATGAATAAATAATAATCTCAAAGATACTACTCTGTAAGTTCAATAATACAAGTGAGTGAAAATTTTCAAACTTCTAACAATATCTTAACTAGTTGTGTTGTACTTCGGTTGCCCATAGACACTACTCTTTAAAAATCCTACAAGTGAAAATATCCACCATAGACATAGTTGTAGTTTCATTAAACCAGTATCATGCGGTTATACCAGTAATAACACAAATTAAGACAAATGGACTATAATCAAAAGGAAATTAATGGTATTAGAAAAGGATTGACTTTAAGAGCTACCATAATAGTTTAAGGGTAAAAAAAACAAAATTACCAACCATTTATGGCCACAATAGTAGATAAATCTAAAGCAACATGCAATTGGATCAACCAATTCATGTCAACACACATATGGCTAGCCTAATGATTAACATCACCCCAATACAGTTCAATAACGTCCCAATCACTTGAAGAGTCTCCAATATCCAAAATTCACAAATTGTAACCCAAATGGACTAAAATCTATGTCTAAAGAAAACAAGTAAATACAAATTTTCAACATTAAAAATATATTTTCTGGAAAGGAAAACCAACTGACATACCCATCTTTGATTCCACTAGAATTTCCAGCTCGAAACTCCAAAAATATAAAGAATATTTTTCTTCTACTTCATTGACTTTATGTTAATTACACTTTATTTAATAACTACCCAACGAGAAATAAACAGAAAACCACACATTTGAAAGAAAGAACCCTAGAAGCTAAATTCTCGAGATACGTAAAACACCTCAAATCCAACTTCAAACAACCAGAAATACTAAGAAATGTACAACAAAAATACAACAATTCAATTCGATTAAATTTTCAAAAATTAAACTTAAAAAAATGAATATCAATGGAATAAGAAGCAATACATTTTATAAGGGATGAGTCAACAAAGATGTAATTTCTCAAACTATGTCACAAAAAATGCAGAACATCCACAAGTGCAATCATGATATCTAAAAGAATGATACAAAACAAGCTAAGTTACAGAACTTCCACGAAACTCAACACGTATTTATTTGGGACCTATATGCACATGTATTTTGAAGTAAATTTCAGATCAAGAGTACTAAATTATGCTAATCCACATTGAAATTTTTTAAAAAACGTTCTCGACCATTTCTAAACGAGTCTCTCTCTTCTACATGGGAAAAAAGAATCATCAAGGAAATAAACCTCTTTTCTAAGCTCTTTCAATCTTTCTGTTGATATCTCCAGTTGATCTTTTAACTAAAACACAAACAATAGGATTAAAACTTGCATTAAATGCTTATTAGTAGTTGTAACCTTTTAATAGAGAAAATCTGAAAGGTGAAAAATTGTAAACAGTAGCATACTTCATGGATATAATCATCACTAGAATAAGATGAAAGATCTCGAGCAGTTCGACCTTCAATAACCCTAATTATCTTAGAAAAAATAACGCTCTTTGACATTCATTGTAAAAATCACAAATTCAACAAATACACGAGGATATAATTGACTTCATGGATATGAAAGAGAATCGAGATAGATAACGAAATACCAATAACACAACAAGGCAATTTCAGGAGTTTGAGGATCTATAAATGTAACAAACGCAGTCTTGGATTCCTCTAGTTCGCTGTACGAAGAAGAATAAAAATGAGTATTGAGTATTTGGTAGGGTATGTGTTTCCATTGACTAACAGAGAGGGTATATATTTGGTGGGCTGTTTACCATTTTTTTTTCCTTTCATTTTCACTTGTTCTTGTCAGTGCAAAAGAAGCTCACAATTTAAGAGAAAACAGGCTGAGAAAACAGTGGAGGTTTAAAAGAGATTAATAAAGGATTGAAGCAAGATTTGGTGTTAAATAAAGAGCTTGTTTAGTTAGTTTCATTTTTTTTTGGTTTAGTAATATCTCTTTAAACAAGCTTGTTTGGACAAACATATATACCCTACAAGAATATTAATAACCCTTCTTGTGTAAACATGATGCAAACTTCAATAATCAATCACATCTCAAATCCATTGAACACAGTATTAGTATTAACTAAATAAAGTTATAAAGAATATTTCCATGATTAAGGTCAACCAGAACGTCTCCACGCCCAGAATCAACTAAAATTCACAAATTGGATAACCAATTAAGCAAGAAAAAATTTAGAAAAAAACATAAACAAAAAATAAGAAACCATCAAAATGATACAATTAGCAAGGATACAACCATAAGGAGGAATTCAACAAGCCGACAAGTCTCACTACAGTGCTTTATAAACTCATGGCCAAAGTAATTGCTGAAAATTGAAAGTAGCTCTTCCTGATACCGTTGCAAAAAATCAAATGGCTTTCGTCAAGTGCAGACAGATTACAGATGCTATTTTGATTGTAAACGAAGCTGTTAATTTTTTGATAACAAAGAAAGTTAAAGGGTTTGTCATAAAACTCGAGATTGAAAAAGCCTTTGATAAAATTAATTGGAGGTTCATTGACTATATGCTCAAGGTTTCTGTTATGATTGGTGCACTAAATCCCAGAAACAATGCTAAACAGAGAACAATTCTATACCAGAACGCGATAGTCAGAGTACGCACAAAACGATAAAAGAGATACAAATATAGTGGTTCGACCAATTTGGTCTACATCCATTTTGAGAATCAGTTTGGAGGGATTTTATTAAGAGCAAAAATTAGGATACAATTACAGAGTTCAACAAAAATTATCAATCTGTAATT
>JBBPDI010000004.1:21513226-21523611 GCA_037974545.1 Cucumis variabilis
TAGAGAGAAATTTATGATCTTAAAGCTTGTCTTTAATTTACCCACTTTTATTTTTAAGTAATTAAATACAATCATATGTAAAAAAAGTGTTTCACATTGTTTATTATTTTGAGAGTTGCAAATTAACCCTTTTTTTTTCTTACACAAATATGGAAATAGGAATTGAATCTCCAATCTCGTAAAATATTATAATTAAATATCAATTTCAATCAATCAAGTTATGTATATTTTATTTTCTTTTATCGTACTTGATCATTCTCTTTTCTCTCTTTCTCTCCATTCATCATCTAACATCAAAACCTTGCAAAAGCGTCATCGTTGGCCATCGAAACGTTACTTCAAATGCCATGTAAAACATGAGATAACGTTACTTCAAATGCCATGTAAAACATGAGATAAAGAGAAGAAATCAAAATTAGATTAAGCCAAAAAGATCCAATAGATATAGGAGGCCAAGAGATGAAGGACAATGAAAAAGCCAATTCACAATACACAAAGTTCCATTTTGATAGTTCTACCTGAATTATTTAAGTATATATTACAATAATATTAATCTAATTTTAGATGGTTCATCCATTGAACCTGTAAAATTAGAATGAAGATTCAAATTTACATCGACTATTTCAAGTGTGTTTGGCGTTAATGTAATTTTATGTACGGACTGTGGCTTGAGAATTACCATCAGCATCATCATGGACATGGATCAAATTCTATGGTCCCTACGGGTGTGGGCGTGGGAATGTGAATCCTTCCTCTGCCGAAAAAGGAATTCCAAACATTTCTCACAAGGTACACCATTTTCTTCTATCTTCTTATCCTTTCAATTTCAAACAACATATTAAAAGATTATACACTTTCAACTCATAAATTTAGGTTTCCCTCATTTGTAATAAACATATATTGATTAATTAAAAAACATAATCACATTGTATTTTAATATATAATAAATTAAAGTGACATTTTCATACAAAATATATCAAAATTTCATACCCTATTCATAACATAAATCTATCATTGGTTCATTATCGATGAAATCTTAAATTTTGTTGTATTTTATAAATAATTTTAACAGTTTTGTCATATTCTTTGGGTATAAATTTTGAATTACTTTTTTTTTTTAATATTGTATTTGGCTGAGTATAGACGTGGTTTCCAAGGGTTAGTCTTCTTCTCATTCATGTGTTATGCCATTCTTCTTATTTTAATTACTCTAACTGGAAAGAAAACTGAATAATTGACAATTGGAACGTTTGTTTTATCTATTAAAAGAAGATTGAATTTGACTATTTCTTTATAAAAATTGTTTTAAGCTTGCAAGTCATTTTCTTCCTTTCCACTGTTGAAACTCTTTGCATTTAAAAGTATAGGCAATGAGATTTGATATCTAGAAACAATGGTTTAAAATATAGTATATATATATTAGGTATACAATTAATTTTCCAAATAATAGAGACAGTATTAGGGAAGTGCACGAACAAGACCAAGTCTTCCAAGAAATAGGAAAAACTAATTCAATTATTAATATTGTGACATTGGAACAGTATATTCAAAACCTCTTTTATTAAAAACAAGTATAAAAATACAAAAATTCATCATTATAAAATAGTAAAGTGAAGGTGCTTTAACGATAAAATTTAATATGATCGAAGTTATGTAGTGAAGTAAATGTTCTAATTTTTTGAGACTCGAAATTGAATTACATGATTTATACATTTACAAATGGACCAAAGGAGATATATATTTCAAAGTTGAGTTCAATTGATATAATTATCCCTAGTTTTGTAGGAACGACTTATTGTTTTGATATATGATATATTTTATTCATAATTTTTTTTATTTAAAGCTTTTTTTTTGTTAATTTATGTGTTTATAATTTTATTGTTTTGTTATTACATTCAAATACACATTTGAATTTGTTGTGAAGTATGTTTGTATTTTCTATTGTTTTTTATGTTTTTGTTAAAGGAAAAAAGAAAGGCAGGGCTTGAGTAAGGTGCGTTCTTTAAGGTGTAGGTCCAAGTCGTTGTTTCTTAATTGCTAAGTTTTCAGTAAGAATTGACCTTTTCTTCTCTTTATAATTTTTTTTATAAAAACCACTTTTTCTAGAAGAGTTTATTAAACACTTTGTAAAGTTTAAAACGCTTAATTGTAATTATATTGTAAACATGATCGTATATAATTCAATTGACATAAATAGATATTACATCTTATAAGATAATAGTATTTTGAATATTATGTTTTTCAACAGTTTTAATGAATATTTTGACAAAACTTTCAAAGTTGTTATTTGATATTTATATTACTGTTCTTTTTTTATTTATTCAAAAAAAAAAAGAACAATTATTAATTTACACCACGAATTTTAGGGTTTCATCAGTTTAAACTTCGAATTATTAATTGTATCAATTTAAACCTTATATTTTCATAAGTGTATTAAAATAAAACATAATGAATGTTTAAATTGACGCATTCACTTGTGAAAGTTTCAAATTCAAATTGATACATCTAGAAAAGTGTAAGGTTTAAATTGATACAAATATTAGTTTATGGTTTAAAAATAAAATTTTCAAAATTCAAATTTAGCAATAAGATGTTTAATAGACTATGGCACGTAATAAATTATATATAAACCTTATGGCTGTTATTTTTTAATATTTAATTGGAGAACATTCTCAAAAATAGCAAAATAGTAAAACTCTTAACGTGACGTAGCAAAATCTATCAAAATCAATAAAAAAATTTTGGCTATATTTTGTAAATAGATTTATTTTTTTGCTATCCATAACAATTCTATGACATATCTTTTTTAAATTATATTATTAAAAAAATATCAAACATGTTTCTCTTCTCTTTTTGTTAGGAACATGAAAAATTAATTGATATCAAACATATTAATAAAAAATGAAAAATCAGAAACAAAAAACAGTAAACAAAAACGATAACGACATCAAATAGGTCTAAACTATACAAAGATTTAAAAAAAAAAAAAGAAACAGAAAAAAAAAAAGAAGCATACGAGATGCATTTTAAATAGCTAGTTATTTAAAGAAAAATTCTTTCAATAAAAATTTACTTTGTTTAAAAATTCTCTTAAGAAATATTTAGATTATTAAATCCGCAATTTTGTGCATATAGATATAGTACTTTCCTGTTTGTCTTATCTAAAAACGAAAGGAAATGTTGGAATTTTCTACCATCGCTTAGTCTTACTATGATTAAATTATGATTTGTATTATTACTATTATTTTGTTTAGTATAACAATTAGGGTATGAAATTTGAATCAAATGTCTCCTGGATTACTAATACACTTAAAATGTTAATTGGACTAAGTTATTGATCAAAAATTATGATTTGCAGTCGAATATATAAATAAGACAGTAAAAATGATTAAAAGATCTTACTGCCCTTTACTTTTTAAACTTCAACATAATTACAATTTTATTTATAGGTATGAATTTTGCTTCAAATTTAATCTATAAATTTTAAAATCTACACTTTTAATATTATTTATTTAACTATCATGAATTGATCATATGGTAAAAAGGAGACACGGTCTCGATATCTAACGAATAGGTCATAAGTTCAATCGATAGTAGCCACCTATCTAGAAACACTCATAGATATAATATATATATATATATTATTTCTAGATGTCCCATTTCTCAGTCAAGTATTAATATATAAATTAAAAGTATGAGTTTTGTATCAAATTAAATCAAAACTCAAAATTTAAAGTTTGAAAAGCATGAAAAAAAAATTGGAATATAAAAACCAAATTGAAATCAAACTTAAAATTTAATAACTAAAAGCGTGATTTTAAAATTTAATAACCAAATCAACAATCTAATAACAAACAATATATTTTCTTCTAAAAATTCCTAAAAATATATATTTTTACAATACCGAAAAATGAAACACTAAGCTCGATTTTAAAGTTATCCTACACGATAGAGGTGGCTTGAACTACACTAACCTAAAAAGAACAATTAAAAAAAAACAGACCTTTTAACTAAAACAACCTCCACAATGTTATTATTTTAACATCGTGGCTTCAACACTCTATAATAGGGGTGAGCATGATAGATCAAAAAATCTAGCCAACCGATAAAATTGAAGTTAGTTGGTTGAAAAACGAGAGGAGTCGATTATGGTCAAATTCGAAAAATTTCTAATTGAGAATTTTCAAAAAGTATTTTTAAGTGTTAAATTTATCTAACCAACTTACCGACTCTTTAACTCATTAATGCCGAAGTTAGTTTGACACATTATCAAATCGACCATGATCGACTTTATTAAAAAATTAACTTCGATTGACTGATGATCACCCTTATACGTATATATACAGAGATGAGAGAAAAAACATTAATCTTGTTTTGAAAATTTATTATGTTATTAGAAAATAAAGAAATATAGAGTAAAATAAAAATCTCAAAAGTTGAGACTCACTGTCTAAAGCCCAAGATGCTATGCGGTCTACTTTGGCAAACCCCAATGCTCAATCATTTCAAATTTTACTTTCGATGGTCGGTCAAGAAAATAAACAAACAACTAAATGAAAACTTTGATTCAATTCCTATTTCCCACACATTCTTGATTCTCATATCTTTATAGTCTCCTTCTTAAAGTATTATCATGTGGGCCTTTCATGTTTGCCTTCCTTAAAACATACCATTTAAATTTTTATATTGGATTGACTGATTGATGAATTGTAATGATTTGAGACAATGACATAGTCAAATTTATATTATTTTAATTTAAATTATAATAATATATGTTTGAGATTGTTTTGGTTAAAAATTACCTAATACTTAATAACTACCTTATTGTTATAGTGAATATTATTATGTAGTCCATAATTAACTACAAACAACATTATTCCAACCAACAATGAAACCATACATTTTATATAGGAAGCACTATTTATACTAGGATTAGAAACAAAGTTAAGGTATCAAATCAAAATTTTGAAATTTGTCAAAATTTGTAAGTTGTCCATTGTTTTAGGTTTTTTCTAATAGAAAATTAGAAAATGTTCTAATATTTTCTAATACCTAAAACAATGTATTAGGAAATGTTCTAATATTTTATTTTATTAGAACATTTCCTAATACACCCAACAATCTGATTCTTGGTCTAATTTTCTATTAGAAAAACCTAAAACAATGGATAACTTACAAATTTTAATATTTTAGGGAAATCTCAGTGGTCGATCTTGTTTGAGATTATCCAGAAAACAGTTTTATGAATTTTAAAATAATGTGCTACTTTTAAAACGAAAATAAAAAATGTACTACTTTTGTCAATTTCTCCATTAAATTTGTGAATCAAACAACCTATAATAGATTGTTTAAATGGATTTGAACCAACCACGTATTGATTAATTGGTTTAAACTCTATTTATTTTGAAACATCATTAAACAGATAACTCATTGACAAATTTCAAAATTTTGATTTGATACATTATGTACATTTTGCTACACTTTTTACTATTTAACCCCTGTACCATAACTTTGTTTCTAATCCTAGTATAAATAGTGCTTCCTATATAAAATGTATGGTTTCATTGTTGGTTGGAATAATGTTGTTTGTAGTTAATTATGGACTACATAATAATATTCACTATAACAATAAGGTAGTTATTAAGTATTAGGTAATCTTTAACCAAAACAATCTCAAACACATATTATTATAATTTAAACTAAAATAATATAAATTTGACTATATTATTATAATTTAAACTAAAACAATCTCAAAGGCATGTGTCAACTTAAGTTTTTCTTGTCTGTTAGGTGTATTAGAAAATGTTCTCGGGATTGAAAAAAGTAATTAAAAAAAGAAAAAAAAACAATATTTTATTTTATTTTTACTAAAATAGTTTCATTTTTTTTCCTATCGAAAATTGGTTTTCTTTTCTTCTTTAGAAAGTTTAGATTTGATGTTCAAACTTTACATCTTATGACAAAGAAAAAATATTTACGCAACATTGTTCATGCCTCATGGGTGCTATTATTAAAACGACTATAGTCTTAATTGACCAAAATTATTGTTTTAGTTAACAACTGTGTATAGAATTTTGAAAGTTATTTTTAGTGACTCTGTAATGTATAGAATTTTCAAACTTATAAAATTCTTCCATCTCTGTTTTAATGCAATCTTAAATGCAGTAAATTAGT
The DNA here is from genome assembly GCA_037974545.1 of Cucumis variabilis. Taxonomy (NCBI): domain Eukaryota; kingdom Viridiplantae; phylum Streptophyta; class Magnoliopsida; order Cucurbitales; family Cucurbitaceae; genus Cucumis; species Cucumis variabilis. The sequence goes on from JBBPDI010000004.1 coordinate 21,519,401, forward strand.
ATGAGGTCATAACTTTGAAGTTAACATTATATTACGTGAAATAGTGAGAGAGAGAAACGTTGGAACTGTTATTTTAAGAAAAGAGAGTGCTTGTTTGAATTAAATTAATATGTAAACATAAAAAATCAAAACTGGGTGGGCGTAAAGTAAGGTAGTTTGGAGGCGAAGCAACGACGACGTTTGGTGGAGAATAATTGATACTTTTCGGTTGGTAATCAAACCTCCAATGCCACGGTCAATTTGGAATGCGACTCCATTCTTGACTATTTATTGTTATCATTATTGTAAACAAAAACACTTTTTAAAATATTTACAAAATATAACTTTTTCTTATTATTATAGTAGCGTTAATAGACACTCATTAAAAAAAATCTAAAGAATTAGTTGGATTGGATTGAATTTTTTATGTCTTTATTCAAGTTGGGTTGGATTCGAGTTATATTTTTTAAATTTGAGTTAATCCAATCCAATTTAAAATTTTAATATTACTAAAATATATATTACAACTTATAAGTATTATAATTCATGCATATTCTTTTGATTTTTTTTTTTAAATTTGTAATAGACATGTTTGATTTTTGATATTTAATAAATAAGTTTCATTTGATTTATATGAAATTTTAGTTTTTAAATTTTATTACTGTCGAATTTAAATATTTTAAGTTAACAAATAATATATGGGAAAAAAAAAAACAAATAACTTGACATTGAGAGTTGGATTTGGTTGAAGATCTTCTTTGGATTATTTTAGTTGTTAATTTGACCAACCCAACCCAAAAATTTGAGTTGGTTCAAAAAAAATTTTCAAACCCAATTCATTTTGTATCCGTAATTAAAAAAAAAGTTGATAATTTATATGACGACTCAGTATTACATTTTATTAAGTTATTTGTGTGTTTTTTTAAACCTTTTTGTTCTTACAGTTTTTGATTATTGAATACGTCAAAATCAAATTGTCATCGTTCCATTTATGGACACATTAACAATACAATAAGGATTTGTTTGGCATTCGTGAGAAAAAATATTTTTTTTAATAATTTATTTTTATTTAAGCTCTTTTAGTTTTTAAAAAGGGGTTAAAATACAACTCAAACTTTATTTTAATTAATGTAGTTGGATCATTTAGAAGGTTTTGTATGTATTACCCCAATATCTCTTGTTGCTAGGAAAAAAGAGAGAGAAATGGTTAGCTTTGCAGTAACGGTTTTGGTAGGCCTGTGATCTTTAGTTGGCCCAAACTCACAAGATAAGCTAGCAGCCCATCCAAAGGATTGTGTAAACAATGGATCTTATGACATAGAAGAATAACAATACGAGTGGGAATAGAAAAATTACAACGGTAAATATAATAGTTAGATTTAAAATATTAATATATATATATGATAATATTTTTAGAATATTGTAAATATAACAAAATATGATAAAGTATATCGATGGTAGAAGTCTATCATAGTGCAAATATTGGTCTATTTTTATTTCAAATTTTGCATCTTGTTCTATTTTTTCTCTTGTTATTTATGTATTTAAGCATATCCATATTGTTACGAAAATCAACAATTAAACGCTAAAAGAAATGTATAAAGATTGACACATGCATACATATATGTATGGTTCATTAACAGTGTGTTAGCTATATCCGTGAGGCAGATGGAGAACAAAATAGTTAGAGAGAATATTTAAGAATTTAGTACGCAACCATTAGGTTAGAGAGTTTATATATCACCATGCCAGATTGTTCATAGTACCATATAATGAATTCATTCAAACAAATCTTCAACTTGACTTGAATTGTCTTTTCCAAAAAATAGATTTAACAAATTGTATCAGAATTTCCAAATGCAACATAAACACAATACTATCATACACACACAAACTTCTCTCTTGTGCCTTATAGTGTCCCGCAAATGACCACTAACAACTCAACATTTAGCAAGTCCAAACAATGTTAAAACTTGGTACATGGAATTTTTGTGAACATATCAGTAGGGTTATTAACAATAGAAATTTCCATCACTTTAATTATTTGTTCACTTCTTAAGAAATGATTTCTCGCATCAATGTGTTTGCATGGTTCTCTCATAATGAACTCGATCTTTGACTAGACGTGTGGTAGTCAAACTATCACCATATACAATGACTCGTTCCTAATGCAAAATAAGGTCACTAACTAGCATTCTCAACCATATTCCATTTTTAGCAGCTTTTGTTAAGGTCATGTACCCCTTCTTCAATAGCAAACCAAGTAACTGCAGGTTCTAATTAGGTTGCCTTCCAACTAACCACTTAACCACCAATAGTGAATCCATACTCTGACTTTACATACGCGCTTTTAACTGTCTGTTTAATGTAATTTGTTCCCAGTGAATTTACATTCACGTCTATTTATTCATTAAAGTATGCCTAATTAACAATCATTAAAAAACCTTCTTAGAAAACAACCAGAACAAACATTTAGAGATCCTTTTATATACACACAATATACAATAACGTATATTTTAATTTTATTTATTGCATATGAATACAAATTATATAATATTGGAGCATTTTCAAATACGGGTTAATAAATCAAAATATTGACGAAATATAACAAAATTTCATATTATATCAATGATAGATATCGACAGATTTTCTATCCGTATATCAATGTATTTAACAGACATCAATAGATTTCTATCAGAATCTATAGTTGATAAAATATAATATTTGACCATATTTTGTAAATATTTTAAACATTTTACCATTTGCAATAGTTTTCATATAATATATGTGCAGTTGAAAACAAATATGTAATGTATACATTATTCTTTTAAAAAATAGGAACTATCTAATAATTTACTAAATAAGATAATAGTCAAATGCTATTATAATTTATAACTCAATAATTTTCTTACCACGTTTTCAACTAACAATTTGTCACCCACTATTTGTTTGTTACAAGAATAAGAATAACTCTAACAAAATATACCATCTCATATTTTACGAAACTAGAGTACTCTACTTTATTACGCTAGACAAATTTAATTGATAAAAATTAGGATAAAATGTCACAGCCTCTGATCTACCATGACATATATAAACAGTTTAGTCTAAAGTTTAATATTTAATGTGTCAATTTAATAATTTATAAATATTTTATTTTGTTCTTAGATATTTTCACAAATTTTGTTATTTTCCAAGTAACGAATATAATATCCAAAATTACAATTATATTTTCCTTAAAAGCAACTCTTCTATATTTTTAATAAATTATTAAACTACCAATTAAAAAATGATAGCGATTTGTTTCTTAAAGAAGAAACCAATAGCAATAATTGATAATATACTATATTATCATTATTTGTGTTGGAAGTATTTGATAATAACGGATAAAGAAATAAAGAAAAAAGAGAAATTATAAAAAACATCTTAACAGACAAATTATTTAATAGAAATTAATGAGTTATTATCATATGTCAAAGTCTTAGCTAATATATAAAGTTTGTCATTCCTTTCCATTTTATTTATTTTTTTCTTTTACAAATTTTATTTTCTTTGCTCTCCAATTTTTTTATATATATATATTTTTTTGAGATCATCAACTTTTCGATTTTGTAATATTTTTTTCAAGTGTCATTTGCTTCATGATCTTGATAAATCTTTGTATGAATATTTATTTGGAACACGATCTTAAAAAGAATTATTAGATATTGGTATAGCTGATTAGTCGGGTTTTGAGGAGGTTAGTTTTGTTATGGTTAAAAAAACGCCATCCTTATAAATGTTGACATTTCACATAAAAGAATTTTAAAGAATGAATAAGATTGATTAAATTTGAAGCTAAAAAACAAAAAAAAAAAAATTATAATCGTACTTGTATTGACGACAGTCCAATCCATCAAATCACTGAATTATTATATTAATCCTTTTCGTAGAAAAGAGAAAAAAAAAAAGAAAAAAACTATCTTCTTATTCATTTCTCCGTTTTACTCTTTCCCGGGAATAAGAACACACCGAATAAAACCCTAATCGCGGTTGTCGCCATAGCACGACCAAAGCCCTACCTCATCGTTTGTCTCCGATTTACCTCCGAAATATCCATTTTTACGAAGGATATTACACTTCTTCTTCTCCTACAACTTCTTTCTCTAATCTTCATCTGTCTTGTCAATGGCGGAGGCTCGGAACGGCGATCGGAGCGAGGAAACTGATTACACATCGGAAGACGAAGGGAC
>JBBPDI010000004.1:21544570-21555242 GCA_037974545.1 Cucumis variabilis
ACATTTTGATTTATCAAAATGACACTTGGCTCTGTTTCTGCATGGGCGCCTCATCAGGTGTCATCCCCTCTGAACCTGTCTGTCTTAACTGCAAATTACAACTTGTGAGTAACACTCTTTTCCTTCATACATGCTATGTTTTTTCCCTTCCTTTTCTTTCTTTTTTAAATGTGAAAATATTTTTTATTTTAAATGAAATGAAACGAAAAATAAAAAGTGAACTCAAATGGTTTTTCTAAAAATAAAGCTGCAAGATAATATTCAATGAGCAACTTCGTTAATGTTGAGTCAGAATCAATTTTTTCCTTTAAAAAGTTGAGAGTGTCATATCCACGTTATAAATTTGTCTAAGTATCAGTATACCATGTTTACATAGATTTTTCATTTGTTAGTTATACATTTTTCATGAATTGAGAACACACGATTTGACTAGAAATGTCACGTTTGGGGACTGTAGTAAGCGTTAATAGATATAAAGGAAACAGTGGATTATTTTCTCGATTTGTGTGGCTTCTTTTGCTGTGATTTATTTCTTCTGGGGATGCGTACTCTTCTAAACTATAGTCTACTGTCTGCTAATAAATCATTGTGTCTTTTTCTTAGTTTTTGTTCTTGTTTGATTAAAAAACAAGTTGACAGAGGTATAAATACTGAGAAAATAATTCACAGAATTTTTTCTTTTTATAAATAACAAATACATATACATATGGAAATTATTTATAAAACATGGAGAGAGAAAACAAATTTAAAAAAAATTATCAAAAATAACAAATTTAACAAAATATTTATAAATTATAGCATTTGATAGATCCTTCTACCTCTATGTTAATGACATTGATACTTTGTATAAAAGTCTATCCGTTTATAGAATCTAAAAATTCTATTATAACTCGTAAATATTGTAATTTTGATTTTGAAAAATTTAACTCTACTATGTTTAGTAACCACTTTTTATTTTTGTTATATTTAAAGAGGGTCACAATCATTAAATTTTATCCTAATGGATCAAAATATTAAAAAGTTTGAGTCCCTTGTTAAATTAAATTAAGCTTCTTCTATCATCAAAGCTAGCATCTAGATGTCTAAGAACTTTCTAATCATTAGTTGGTAAAGTTGTTGATTTTTTGATAAAATTCATTACACCGATTATAGTTGGTTTAGTCAATCAAATAGTAAAATTCTTTGAAATATTTTTAATATTTATCTAAAAGTTTTCTAAAACTAATACCGACTAACTTCTCTCTCGTTCTCTAAGTCGTCAATAAGACTTAATCCAACTATGGGCTACTAATTGATAAAAGTTGAGAAGGATCCATTGGAAGATTCTCATTATTTTGGGCTTCATATATGAAGCTAAAATACAAGCCTACACCCAATTTTTCTTTTCAAGTTGAATATGGTAAGATAATTATAATAGATAGCAATTTTACGAATAATTATTAAGTGTACAGTACTATTTTAAATAAATTACAAATATAGTAAAATTTATGAGTGTGACTTATGTTGATAGACTTCTACGGTTTATAATTGATAGATCATTGATCTATCACTGATAAACCAGTATTTGCTACACGGTCTATCAATTATTACTTTGATAGATTTTGATATATTTGTAATTTCTTTAAAATGTCGTTATATACATTTTGAATCTAATTGATATATTTTCAACTATTCCGATAACATATCTAGATTATAGTGAATTTTCAAAATTATAAATTTGATTGAGATAGTTGTAAATAGAGCAATTAAATTTAAAATAGTAGTAGCATGTATAGTAAGATTTTTTTAAAAAGTGTAAATATAGCAAAAATTGTTAAAGTCTACGACCATGAACCGTATTGAAAATATTGATCTAGAAGCCTAATAAACTTTACTATATTTGCTAATTTTTTTAAATATTCTTATATAATTATTATTCATAAAACTGCTACCTATTATAATTATCCAATTTGATTCTTTTGATATTTTTAAAATTAATAAATCTACTCAATAGAAAATTTGAAAATTTAAGGTTTTATTAGACAAAATTGAAATATCTATTTTATAAGTTTGACTCTTTTTTAAAGAAAAAAAAATTAAATATGATATTGCAAAATTGAAAGTTTGACAACCTATTAAATATAAGATTAGACATTTACAACCATATTAAACAGTTTTGAAAAAGTTTATAGATTACATAGATAAAGGGTTATGAGCCTATTCTCAACACTACTAAACTTATAGTTTACCACTTTTTTTTTCTCTCTATTTACTCAATTTCAAATCTGCAAAATGTTCTGAACGAAGGAGAAATATATGAATCAAAAGCATTGCTCCATGGAGGTATGTTTTGAGAAAATTTGTCCTAATGATAAACAGATTATTATTCATTAAATTCTTCTTGCCTTCCACTTCAATTTTTTTTTAAAATCTTATATATATAACTTACATTTTTGAATTTAAAGCATATGGAATAGTTTGTTGATGTTTTGTTGAAACGACTATTATTTGTAAAATTCAAAAATAGTTTTTCTTTTGGCTATATTACAAGTCTTCGTTTCTGTAATCCTACTTGCCTTTGTTTTTACGCAATTAAAATACACAATCCAACAAAAAGAAAGAATAAATAAATAAAGTTTAGGGTTTATGGAGGAAAAAAAAAACATTTCTGAACTGTAATAGTTGTTACAACCACATTACTAGGCTTTCAATTTGACGAACCAATTATTGAACTTGTGAACTTTGATAACCAACCCCCCAAGCATTGGAAAAATACATATCTTTAGATGGGCATTGATAATTTTGTTATTTTACTCAAATTTCTATGAACTCTGTAAGTTTCAAAAACTATATAATTGGCGTTGAGTTAAAAATGATGTAATTTGTTTTTTCTAGTATTAAGAATTTGAATAATTTCTTTAACAATTTTTGTAGTTTGAGAAATTGATTCAAGCAACACTTGTTAATGTGGTTTGGGGTCAATTGTTGCACTTTGTCATGTTGTGAGAGTTTGATTGCAACAAAATTTAGGAATTTTTTACCCTAAATTATGAGTATTATAACCATACCGTTAACTTCTTTTAACTATTATAACCCAAAATCTACCCATCCTCATTTAAGTGATTGGTCAATTAAAAAGCTCTAAGTTGTGATTACATCAATCTTATGTTCTGTCATTTTTTTTCCTCCAAATCTGACCTCGTGAGTGATAAAGTCCTCTAATGAGTTTAATTATTAGAGAAATTTTAAAAATTATCAAATTTTACAAAAAGATATTTACAATTTATAGCAAAATTTTTAAATTTTATTTCTAGAAGTATAATATATTATGTTTATAATGTAAATTATTTTAGTTTGGGTTATAATAATGTGTGCAAACACAGTAACAAAAGAATAATTAATGTTAAATAGTAAAAACGATAGTAAATTATAACTATTGTATCAAATGTGAGGTTTTGAAATAGAGTCTACTGTGCTTAGTTAATTAAGAACTTTTAAATAGTATTTAAGAGGGGTTATCATAATCTTACATAATCCTCGTTCCAAACGGCTCATTAGCATCTATCATCAATAGAAGACGAAATATCAATGTTTAATAGACTTCTATCAATAAACTTAATATCTTGATAAATAGTAAATAAAATTTATCGATATTTATATTATATTAATATAAAAATTTTGCTATAAATTATAAATATTTTGATTGATTAGTCTAAATTAATTTATTATTTTGAAACGAGAGACATTGGGCGAAAGAGAGATAGAGATATTTATTTTATTTATTAGAAAAAGGAAAAGTGTGTGATGAAGTTAGCATGAAAAGTGAAAGAGAACAGCCACAGCCACACGCAACAGAAAGAAGAGAGAAAAGATAATTAAAAGAGGGAAAGGGAATCGATCGATAGACAGGTGAGAAAATGCGCGTAGAACATAAACTTATTTGAAAGAGCGTTTTAGATTTATTAGCTGTCTCTCTGTCGGTGCTCGGAGCCATTGGATCCTAAGTGAACTGAACTGATGGACTATGCACTCCCACTGCTTCACCCCTTCTCTCTTTGACTATTTCAACTTCTTTTCTTTCATAAAATGCAAACCCCTTTTACCTTCATGCTTTGCAACCTTTTCTTTATTTTCTTAGGTCTTTTCTTTTATATAAATGATAGGGTATTATTTATATATTTATATTGCCGTAGATTCACTACGATAATATTATGATATAATATTTTTTTAGGCATATTTTTAAAAAATAAAATTTTTTGAAAATTTATTTACATTTTCCTTTTTATATATATAATTGTTTTAACAAATTTTTCAATGAAAAGTATTTTGTTTCGTATTTAGTATTTTTAGATTTCAAATCGAGAGTGCATTTTCCTACTACTTATTTTCATGGTTTAGTAAAGTTCAATGATTAAAGATAAAAATTGATGATTTGAATTTTGACATTAAATAACTTTCTTCATAAACCTACAATTGCCAAATTTAGATATTTTTTTTGCCCAAATCTTATTGTTTTTCTCGCTTTGTTGGTTTGTCTCTAATAGTATTTAGTTACATAACAATTATCTTTAAAATTCATCTATACATCCGTTTTTATACCTTCGTCAACTTTTTCGAATAACGAAAAATAAAAAATTAAAAGTATCACACAAGTTTAAGTTTTATAATATAAATATTAGTTTAAGGTTTTAATGGATACAAGAAGTCCAGTAAGCATCACTCTTTATTTAAAGTTAGAAATATTTCTTGATTTATGGAATCTAATGTGATCTCACCTGCTAAAGAGAAAGATATATATGATAGTGAAAATTTATGAATGTTTCCCAATTGTTGGCAATGTATTTATTTAAATGTGGTTTTACCACTAAATTAGTGTAAAACAACTGTGGTTCGAGAAGAAAGAATATACGTTTTGCTTATTTAAAATATAATAAGCTATAAAAGACAAAAATTAACAAATCATCAATATTCTTAATTTATAGAACTTTCCATTTTTATATTCCAAAATGTGAATCCAGTTTCTTTGTTCACGTGCCAATAATTGTAATTTTCTAATCCCAATCCCTTTCTTTCCCAAGCCACCATCGGTTTAATATTTCAAATTTCATTTGGTACCATATATATAAATGATATTTATTGCTGTCATAAGTTTAGACCAACTGACACTAGCATGTTTTCGAGAAAAGTATTTCAAATTCTTAAGTATTTTCAAAAAATATAGGTTAAACTCGAATAAGTCGGACGACCCAATCTATATTATAAGGGTTGGGTTAATTTATTTTTTATTTTTTCGAGTAGGATAGCATCTCGGGTTGGAGGGTTAAGAAATTCGGTTCAACCCAACCCAACCTGAATTAATATAATATAATAATAATAATAATAATAATAATAATATATTATTTAATTAAAAACAATTAGACTTCTTATTATTTTAGGTTTAGATTGTGTTGTATCTTGAACTTTAATATTCATTTATTATTAAAAATGAACTTCATGAACATTTATGGATAATTTTTGGATTTATGTATTTTAAAAACTTTGAATTTATTTGTGTTGTAATTTTGAATTTATTTGTGCTTAGCTTAAATTTATTGTATGAAATTTTGAATTATGTATGTTTGAAATTTAAATGTAACAAACATATACAACCCGATTTAAATGTAATTAGAAAAAAAAAAAAAACCTATACAACCCGACAACCCAATCCAACCTAACCCATATATTTACAGGTTGGGTTGGAAACTAAATTTGGGTATAACCCGAAAATATGGGTTGGGTTGAGAATGTCTCCCAACCTAACCCAACCCGATTTCATATTTTTACACGGTAGTATACTAGACGTGTAATTCTAAGTTTCTATAATCATAGGTATCTGAATATTTCGATTATCTGCATTTTTGGGAAGTAAATGACCTCTTAACTTTTTGTCAAGAAAGAAACACCAATATTGTTGCTTTTGGTGGAATTAAAGTCAATGGAATGAATTACTCATGAATATATTACGATTCCTTAATCATACCTTAACAGCAAAACCTACTCATTAGTTGAAAGTGTTTTTGGTGATTAGATGTTGTCTATGGTGTACTTAAATCACATGAATTTTCTAAATCTTCCACGTGTTCTTGCGCATGAAATTGAGGAGGAGGCATCTATATGTTATTTTGTTTTATAGACACCTTCCTTCGTCTTCCTTAGTACTAAAATAGAATATGGGTTAATTTTTTTCCAACTAACCATACAACTTATAAAGTACTCATACTTATATAGTATTCATAAAATTATAAAGACTTTTAAAGCCTTCACAAGGTTAAACAAAGTGTCAAATCATAAAATAAAAAATAGTTCAACTCAATTGATATTGGTGTATGTTATTGAAGATTAATGAAGAGATTTGTGGTTCAAACTTCACACTATTGCTAGTACTAAAAAAAATGTCAAATCACGGAAGTTTATGATCATATTGTAATACATTTTCTCTATTTTGGGGCGGGTTCTATTTCGATCACTAATTTTATGAGAAAATACACAATTTTAAAACATGACAATGATGACTAGCAGCAATGACAATAGGTCTATAGTTAAAGAAAGCCACGAAAGAGAAATCAAACCAAGGATAAATATGACGAAGAAATTGTGGCAACACTTCCAATCACATGTTATGCTACTTTTTTTATTTTTTGTTAGGTCAAGGTTGATCGAATGACAATCAAAGCAGTTGAGGAAAGACTATATTTGCTTTTATGAGAAAAGACACGCCATTTTAAAACATGATAATGATGACAAGCGACACCGACAATAAATCTGTAGTTAAATAGAGAAAGAAGTTACATCAACAATCTTAATTAACCATATATTATTTCAATATTTTATAATTAGGTAAATGTTGAGTAACAATCAAGGGAATTGAGGAGGGATTATTTTCTTAACACTATTCAAATGTCAAACATGCATCATGCTCGCTATTTGTTTTTAATTGATTGGTTTTTTAGTTCAAGACTTTATGGAGTTCGATTTGAATTTCTAATTTTTTGGTCGAATGTATATGTATTTCTAGTGAAATTATGCTCAAATTGTCAATGTAATGATGGATATTTTACTCGGTATGATTAAGGACATTAAACAAGGATTATTTGTGTGACCAATGGTTTCTTCATTTATATTTTTTTAAAAAAAATCTAACACCCGACTACACAAAAACATGTACGAGAAAAGGCGAGAGAAAACTACGTATATGTATAGGATAAGAAATGGTGAGAAGACTCTCGATCCTCCAACCCTTTCCGTGCGAAATTATATATTGCAATGAGCCACAACAAACATGAGAAAAACTTACCATCCCAAACTTTTTGGCACCAATTCAATACAAATAGGTTAAATATAATTTTTGTTGTTATCGTTAGTTCAATTAATATAATTCGGAGTTCGTGAAGATTACAAGTTTCATTGCAGTGGGAGACAAGATTGACGTTTTGTCTCTAAGTGGAAGATTGCTAGAAACTGTGGAGTACAAAACTCCAAGATCTATTGTTCTTAAGCCATAAGTAATCATTCCATTGGCTAATTTGGAGGTAAAATTCATCCTCAATAAAGATTAATAATTAAGAAAAGAGAAAAACAAGTGGCTACAATAATTTGTTTGAATTGATGGGCTTTGGCTCATTTTGGCATTCTAGGTAACAATTATGGGTATATATATACACACACATTTATGCATCTTAAGGAAATTGCAGGTCACATTTTGTGTGTATGTCGTGAGGTGTCAGTGTAATTTTATTCCAATGTGTTATGTTTGTGTGGTCAAAAGTTTCTCTTATTATTTATTTGAGTTTGCTTGTGGTAGTTGAATTCAAATAGTTATTGTTGAGCTATTCGAAAATAGAGATATTAAGCCGATTTAAAGGATTCTTTTCAATCTCTACATAGTAGAATTTGCACTTGTAGAAGACTAGTTGGTATAATTTTCGGTATGTTTTATTATTTACAGTTTTATGATCGATTGTTTACATGGCTAAAATTTAACATATAATTTAGTTTATTTTACATGTATTTATACTCGTCTAAATCTCAATTGATTTTTGTAATTTGTCATTTGTCTGTTTAGTTTACCTTGAGAAAGAGAAGGGTTGAGTATTTTTTGTTTTATATTTCAAAAGTAGCACTTTTTTTTAAAAAAATGTCAATCTCGATTAAAATCGATCTTTTTTTCAAATTTAAAAAACTCTTAAAAGGATTTATGTTCACCTCGATATCATACAACATAATGTAGGCCTTCATAATGTTCATGTAGTATGATCTTGAGGTCATCTCGAAATAATCTTTTAAGTCGAGATTATTGACATAATCAAAGAAATTGAGATAATTGATATTAATTTGTGGTTATTTATTTATTTTACCTTGAGATAAAGAGAGAGAGAAAATTGAAAAGGACAAATAATGCAAAAATCTGATCGTAAAGCGTCTAAAACGAGTCCAAATAGGTATGTGGTCTATATTTTTCATTGGCAGAGATGAGTATCGAGGGGGCAGGGTGTGTCGGTCACCGATGGATGGGTTTTTATGGGACGATTTGTGGTGGTTTCCGAGATGGCCGGCAGATGCCGGCGGTGGCATTTTGTCGAACACATGGGGTTCGCTTCGGATTTAATAATTTTTGTTCCTTTTATTTGGTGTAAAAGAAAAATGTGAAGCCACATGAGCATATGGCGTATGGCATATGCAACGCAAGACACAAAGACAGCTCATCATAAAGCTAATAAAAACATTAAACCCACATGACACTCAAACTCATTTTCACATTTCCCACAAACCTTCTTTTCTTACACTTTCTAATTTTTTTTTTTTTGGGATTAACATTTTTTCTTAATAGAAACTTCAATCATTTCCATTTCTTAGTTTAATAGGAAAATAGTTTCATCCCGAGGTTAGTTTCAATTTGATTATTAAATATTACAATGTCTATTTTTATAGTTAATAAATTCGACTACAGTAAATTCTATTTAAAAATACTTGATTAGCTATGATTTTAAAAGTCTTATTTGCTACCATTTTTACTATTTAACATTTATAATTTTTTTATTATTTGCTATAATGTTCAGTGTTTCATTTTTAAACCATACTAATATACACTACAAATACATACTATTATAACTCAAACTATAATAATTTACGATTCAATTCTAAATGCAACTATTATAATTTAATATTAGAGAAAGATCAAGCTTTCCCGATAGGAGAGAGTAGTTATGATCCAGGGTCTTTCCTTAAAAAGGTATTATAGAATAAGAGTTTGTAAGCATCTCTCCATTCTCATTGTCAATTTGCCCTTTACTTACTTAGCTATGTCAAAAATGAGTTATGCTCATTTTGAAAATAGTTTCACATATTTAGACCAATGTGATTATTTGTTTTACTTTAATTTTAAAATTATGAAAATGAAACAATTCTCTCCTATAATTGATAAAATAAATTAAGGTTAGTTATGGTAAATGATACAAATTTTATAAATATTTATAAAATACAATAAAACTTTAGATTTTATCAGTAATAGAAATTAATATACTTCTACCAACATCACTATCGATACATCGGTAAATAATAGATTTTTTTCAATATTGATCAAATATTTACTAATGTTTGTCATTTATAAATCTCAATATATTTTCTAAATGTTTTGTTTTATTATGTTGTATTTAAAAATGTCTATAATTGTAATTTCGAGTTGTTTCAACAATATTGCTATGCATAAATACTGAATTTTGTAAGGCATTTAGCTACACGTGTAAACAAATTCAGTGGAAAAGTTAAACCATCTCTCAAAGTATTTTCAAATATGCTTAGAACAAAACTTTACTGAAAAAATAAAAAGGAAAATAAATCATGATTAAAAGAAAAAAAAATTCCACAAGTATTTTGTTCATCTGTAATTAAAACTATCTTAGTACATAATATAATGCGTCTACTTCGCGTGCTCTCCAAGTTTTTTCTTCAATTAAATATGTAAATTTGCTTCCTCGAAGTCGTATAAATGTCAATCGAGCTATTTTCGCTATTAATAATGAACTATAAGACATTTTTTAAAATAACAAGATAAATTAAAATGTTTATAAGCTATAACAAAATTTTGAATTCTATCAATGATAGTCTTCTATCACTATACATATCAATGATTATCAGTGATAGAATTTGCTACAAATTATAAATATTTTGTAAAATTTGCTATTTTTGAAAAAATTTCTACTTAGATACTCATGTTTACTTTAATGTTGTATACTTTTATAACGTTTTGAAAAAATTATCTTTTTAGTTTAAAATTAAGTTTTGAATAATATGGGTTGATATCTGTATTTTCAAAATGCATATGGGTTTTGACTTCTCAAAATAACTTCTTAGTTTTAGTTTAAATGGTTAATATTTTAAATTATTAGAATAATTTCTTGTATTTTTTCAAATTTTGCCTTTTTTTTAATTTTAAATACCGTATAATTATTTTTTAAAAAATATACTTCTAGCACTTTTTAAACATATTTTTTTTAAAATTCGACTGGTAGAAAATACATTTTCAAAAACTAAAAAAAAAAAAACGATTTTGTGAAAGTATTCTAGAATTTTCCTTTTTGAATAACTTCAATAGTGATCATTCACATAACCCATATTAAATTGACTTTTTGCTACCTTGACTACTCTTATAAGCATG
>JBBPDI010000004.1:21652703-21662820 GCA_037974545.1 Cucumis variabilis
TGAAAAACGAAGTTTGAAGCAATTTATAAGGGAATTGCCGCCAGCTTCTTGTCCTTAGGGTTTCAAATCGACTTACATATTTTGTTCGCGGATTTTACATTGGGCTTTAATTAATAACTTATTTTCCTTTGGGCTATGCTTCTCAAATTTAGTTATACATTTACTCGGCCCATGAATTGTTTGTTACACATTGTTTCTTTTTCTTTTTCTTTTGGGTAATAATTTATATTTTTCCTTTCTGTATTGATCTTTCATATATATATGTTTAATATTTTTTATTTTGTCTTTATTTTTTTCTTCTCTTAATTTTTTATAATTATACGTTCAATTTAATTTTACAATTTTAAATTTTCATTATTTAGATTAATGTATTGTTCGATTTGGATATAATTTGAAATTTTCTTTTCTATCCACTATATTTATTTAATATTTTTTATTTACATGTTTAATTTAATTTTGATTTTTAAACTGTTCAATGTGAATTTATATATTATTTTGATCTTTCAAATTTAAATTATGAATATGTTTAAGTAAATATTAACTAAATTTTAAATTTCAATTTTTGCAAATGAATGTGTTGAGCAAGAAATTTTGGCTAAGTAAATCTCGTCATGTCATCACAACAAATATCGTGCTAATTATATTTTTATTGAATTTTGATATATAAGTTTACTCAAACCTCCAATAAACAAATGGGCTCAAACCCAAGTCCAAGAAGCAGATGGACTCAAGTCCAAGTCCAACAAACAAATTAACTTAAGCCCAAGTCCAATAAGCAAATGGGTTCAAGCCCATCAGCCCATGAAATTTCTCTATAAATAGAGACCTTTATCATTCATTTGATGAGATCTTTAGTTGAAGGAAGAACTGAAACTCTAAAAAATTAAAGATTCAAACTTTTACAAGCTCTCAAGACGTGCAAGGTCGTATCAACCTCAAGATCGACATCTTCTGAAAGATTGAAGACTTGGAAGATTAGACTTTTCTTAAATTCCAGAAGACAGAAGCTCAAATAGACTTGCAACTACAACATCATAAAGACCGAAGATCAAGAAATTCTAAGTTTTAACTTGTATTCAAGAGAAAGCATCAAATGAGCAAATACTAGAGATTGTATTCACAATATTCATCAATATATCAAAATTCAATTCCACGAATTACATTTCTTCGAAATCTTGTGTGATCATTTTGGCACGCCTAGTGGGACAATCTCTACCTTTCATCTCTTTCTCTTTTGAAGAACATCTAAAGAAATCATAACATCCCAAGGCAACACTTCCAAAATTCCAAGCGACATCGGTAAGCAATCAAATACTCGCAACCACTCAAGGGAGACTCAATCATCTGAGGAAATATCATCCTTTGAGATCCCAAAGAATATTTGGGAACAACTGTCCAGGCCACCAAAAGGTATAATTATAATCAAATAAAATCTTGTGATTGATGAACAAATTTCATCCTCTGAACACTCAAATGAGGAGATGCCCCATCCAAATATAATGTCAGTTATGGTGACTGATGTGGATACAAGTGAAGATAGAGTGGCTGAGCTTGAAAAGAAGATCAACATGCTCATGAAGGCCATTGGAGAAAGGGATAATGAGATTGTCTCTCTCAAAAATCACATCGAGCGTCGTGATGCTGCCGAATCAAGTCATACACATACTGTCAAGAATACTGACAAAGGTAAGGCAGTTATCAAGAAAGTCAACCACAAAATCCAACCTCAATTGAATCGTTGTCTGTTCAGCAGTTGCAGGGATGATTGCAAACTCCATCAAAACTCAATATGGTGGACCTGCTCAAAATTTCTCTCTGTATTCCAAGTCATATACGAAGTGGATTAATAATATCAAAATTTTGAATGGATACCAACCGCCCAAGTTCAAAAAGTTTGATGGAAAGGGTAACCCAAAACAACATGTTGCTCATTTCATCAAAACATGTGAAACTGCTGGTACGAGAGAAGACTTGTTGGTAAAACAATTTATTCGAACTTTGAAAGGAAACACCTTTAACTGGTACATCGACCTGGAACATGAATCCATTGATAGGTTGGAGCAGCATGAAGGAGACTTTCTTAATCGCTTCTACAGCACCCGATGTATCGTCAGCATGATGGAGTTGACAAACACCAAACAGCGAAATGGGCAGCCAGTTATCGACTACATAAATCGATGGAGATTTTTAAGCCTAGATTGCAAAGACAAGCTCACAAAAATGTCTGCAGTTGAGATGTGTACCCAAGGCATGCATTGGGAACTTCTCTATATTTTGCAGGGGATAAAACCATGCACGTTTGAAGAGTTAGTGACTCGTGCCCATGATATGAAACTAAGTATCACACACAGAGGAGCAAAAGATTTATTGGTTCAAAAAATGAGGAGTGACAAGAATGAAATTGATGACACTAAAAATATTGCAAATAGTGTCATAAATGAGTCTATGGTTGTTCATGCAATTCCTTTGAAATCTTTCTCTAAAAGAAGAGAAACAAAAATTGAAGGAAAGCATGATGGCGAGGAAAAGCGATTCTCAACTCTTAAAGAAAGATATGAAAAAGTTTATCCATTTCCTGACTTTGATATTGCAGACATTTTAGAGCAACTACTAGAGAAGCAACTTATTCAATTGCCAGAATGTAAATGACCGGAACAAACAGGAAAAGTATATGATCCTAAATACTGTAAGTACCATCGAATCATTAGTCACTCTGTTGTAAAGTGTTTCGTGTTGAAGCAGTTGATTCTAAAGTTAGCTTGTGATAAGAAGATCGAGCTAGATATTGATGAATTAGCTGAGACGAATCATGTTACAGTCGGGATGACTTCAAGTGTTCCACCATCAACACAACTTTATGATAAAAGGAAAAGCTTAATTTAGTTTGGAAATTTTGAACCTATAGTTTTCTAATTCCCACAAAGAATCGTGACGACAGATTCCCAAAATAAAGAAGAGCCTGTTGAAGATGGTGATGAATGATGGATAGGTGTGACTCGTAAAAAAAGACAACCAAATTTCATTCAAAAGAGGTCGTCATCCAGTCAAAAGCATGCAAAAGAAAATATCTCCTATAAAAAATAAAGGAAAAGAAACAAGAAGATGTGGAGGCCTAAGCCAGTGCAAGAGGAGGACGAGGACTTCTTTCGGCCTCAATCGTCGATAACTTTGAGAGAATTCCTTCCCAGGAGCTTCCTTGATGATCATCTCAAGAAAGTATTTGATCATCCTAAGGAAGTATTACAAGTCACTGCATGTCATGTTGTCAGTATAACAGAAGTCGACAACAAGGATTATGCATCTTCTGAAGAAATTGATAATTAAAATGAAATTAAGCAAAATACTTCTGCCTTTGATCGTATCAAGCCTTCAACTACTCGATCTTCAGTCTTTCAAAGATTGAGTATGGCCACGAAAGAAGAAGAAAATCAATCTTCAACGTCTACTTCCACTCAAACTTCAGCTTTCAAAAGGCTAAGTATCTTCACATCGAAAAAAGATCAACCTTCAACATCTATTTTTGATCAATTAAAGATGACAAGCGATCAACATGAAAAAGATATGAAAATTTTGAAGGTAAAATCACTTCATGAAGAAAACTATGATTAAAAGATCCACAGTCGTGTCCCATCAATCATGAAGAGGTGTTTTCTATTGACATAAGCACAAAATGTGCCTTGATCATGAAGCCAAGACTTATTATATCCACCAGTTCTACAAACGAAGAAGGTGAACAAAATTTTGATAAAAATATAAGTTGTTAAATGTGCAAAGCTCCTTATAGCAAGAGCTTAAACTACATGATGCTCCTAGACCACAAGAGCTTAAAAGGTGAATGACAAAAAAAGAAAAAAAAAACTCAATTGAACTACGTTATGACTTGATCCTTACGTTATAAAAGGGTCCAACTTGATCCCTACATTATAAAAAGGATCCGTAGGAAGCTTAAAGTTTACTTTAAGTTAACTTTAAGCTCAATCGCACAAAAAAAAAGTATTATGCTTCATCATGATGATGTAATCTCAATAGAAAATGAAATTTATGAGCAGTTATAACGAAAAAGAAAGGGGACAAAGGGGGCAAAGTAAAAAAGTAGCAAGCTCTACCTTTTCTCCTAAGCATTGCCGCTAAGAGGATCTTCTTCTTCTATGTGTTCCAGTCAAGAGGATCTTCATCTTCATCTTCTCTTATGTGTTACAGCCGAGAGGAACATCATTATCTTTATCTTCTCCCATGTATTGCTGTTGAGAGGATCATCATCATCTTCATCTTCTCTCATGTGTTGCAGTTGAGAGGATCGTCATCTTCTTCTTCCATGTGTTGCGGCTGAGAGAATCTTCTTCTCCCATGTATTGCAGCCAAGAATATCTTCATCTTCATCTTCTCTATGTGTTGCAGTCGAGAAGATCATCATCTTCATCTTCAATGTGTTGTAGACGAGAGGATGATCATCTTCATCTTCTTCCATGTGTTGTAGTTGAGAGGATCATCATCCGCATCTTCGACGTGTTGCAGCCGTCATCATTCGCATCTTCGACGTGTTACAGGCGTCATCATCTGCATCTTCGACGTGTTGTAGCCTTCATCATTCGCATCTTGGACGTGCTGCAGCCGATAGGATTTTCATCCATATCTTCGACATGCCGCAGCTGATAGGATCTCCATCCACATCTTCGATCAAGCCTGGTGTGCTCCATCTTCAAAAAAATAAAAGTGAAAAAAAATTGAAAAAAGAAAAAAAGAAAAAAAATAGAAAAGAAAAGAAAGTGGAGAAAATAAAAGAAAAGAAAAAACGGGAGAACAAATAAAAGAAAAATGAGAAGAAAAAAATGAAAAAAAAGAGAGAGAGAAAAAAACATTGAATTATTACTTTTTGTCTTATTCTTTCTTCCACTGCCACCATTTCCAAAAAAAATCATCATAGTTTCCATGTACAATGATCATTTAAAGAATAGAAAAAATAATAAATTATTTAAAGAGTAGAAAAAATAGATTAAAAAACCATCGACCAAGGGATTGTAATAAACACAGAGATGAGACTAGTTGAGCTAAGCTCTTGTTCGCCCATCGACCATTTTCTTTTCTCTTAAATATGTATATATATATATATAAAAAAACTTTAGAGGAGCCAAGTAAGTAAAGTAACGGTGATAAGAGAAATTCTTTTTGTTCTTTATTTTCTTATTTATATAGGAGGAAATGTATCAATCTCCATCTTCTCCAATCTCAACAAACATGTTAAGATTTAATACTTTTCTTTATTAAAAAAATAATAACAAATAAATTATTTTAAAAAAAAATCTTTTAAAATTTTGTTTTTCTAATTAAATCCAGAACTGAAAAAAATAGAGAATTAAAAAAAAACCAAATCACTTTTGTTCTTCTTCTATTGTAAAAGAAAAAAAAATCTTTATTTTTTATTTTAAGGACAATACAATAGCATAAGTTTTGCTAAAAATTCAAATTATGGGATTAAAAAAAAATAAAATTTTTGACTTAAATTCACATTTTGATGAATTGACAATATTCCAATTCTATCATTTTTTTAAGTCTCAATTATCTCATTAAATTCATTGATAAAATTAAAAAAAAAACTCATATTTCAAATGATTTTTATATATATATAAAAAAAGAGTTATGAATTAAATTCAAACTTCATATACCATTTTAACCACATTTATATCCAAATGCATAGTGTGATTAATTTGACATATTAATTGGAGCCAAAGTAAAAAACAAATCACTTGTATTTTCGGTTTCAACTTATCATTTTCAAGATTCATCTACCATAAACGTGCACAAATCTCGAAAAGAGGACATTTGTTGAGCAATAAATTTTGGCTAATTAATTACGCCACGTGATCAGAGCAAATATTGTGATAATTATATTTTTATTGGATTTTGACAATTAAGTTTACCCAACTCAATTCAAGTCCAATAAACAAATGGGCTCAATCCCAGGTCCAATAAACAAATAGGTCCAAGCCCAAGTCCAATAACAACAAATAAATGGACTTAAGCCCAAGTCCAAGAAGCAAATGGGTCCAAGTCCATCAGCCCATGAAATCTCTCTATAAATAGAGACATTTATAATTCATTTGAGGAGATATTTGGTTGAAGGAAGAATCGAAGCTCTAAATAATTGAAGATTCAAACTTCTACAAGCTCTCAAGACGTGTAAGTTCGTATCAACCTTGAGATCAACATCTTCTGAAAGATTGAAGACTTGGAAGATTAAACTTTCCTTAGATTTCAGAAGATCGAAGTTCAGATCGACTTGCAACTACAACATCCTAAAGACCGAAGATCAAAAAATTTTAAACTTTTAACTTGTATTCGAGAGAAAGCATCAAATAGTAAATACTAAATATTGTGTTCACAATATTCATCAATATATCAAAGTTCAATTCTACGAATTATATTTCTTCAAAATATTGTGTGAACAACATGTTTATATTATTTTAAATTTAATTTTATTATTTTTTTGAAATGAGTTAAAATTTTATATTATATAAATTTTTTATTAAGATAATCATTTAGACTATCGTCAATATTTTACAACCACCCCATTTATATAATAATAAATTGAGAAAACGCTTTGATTAAAACTATAATATAATCTCTCTATCCCAAAAGCTTCCTATTAACACCAACAAAATTGCATTATGTGTTCACCCCAACGAATTAAAGTAAGATAAAGTAATAATGGATAAAAATACAACAAAATAGAAGGTTGAAAAATATCTATAAAAAAAAATGTTGAAAGTGACATTCAACTTTGTTTTTTCATATTCCACTATTCAATAGGTAACAAAGATATTTTAACTCCCACAAAGATTCAAATTAAAAACTAATAAACTTTTAATATCCGATCTTAATGTTACATGAGAAGCATCTAAGTATCTTATTTTAAAGTATTATTTGTTTTAGAAATATCTTATTCCTTTTCAAATCTAATCAAAATAAGCTGTCAATTCATGTTTTTTCTAAATCACAATGGTTAACTCAAAATATTGACTTATGAGTTCCAAAATAATATTTCATTACAATTGAGCCCTATTATTATTTAATAATATTTGAAACGAGTTGTTTATTATAATTGTTAGTTGAGTATTTAAGAAACAATAAACATAACACAATGTAGATTTAAGATAAGATACTTAATTAATGGTACACTGCTGAACATAAAATATCTACCCTCAAAGTTAGGGGTCCAAACTTCACTAAAATAACATAAATCGTCACAAATGAATGATAAATATAAAATCCTTTTTTATTAGCTTGTTAATAGACTAAATGGGCAAAAATAACTAATGGCAGCCACATAATAAATTATTTTAAATTACAAAATTGCTGAAAATATCGGTAAAACATAGTAAAATTTTATATTTATCGATAATTAATGTTGATAGATTTCTATTATTGTCTATCATTTTCACCTGTAGGCACTCGATCCAATGTCTATTAACTTTAAAATTTTATTATATATAAAATATTATGGTTCGTTTTGCTATATTTGAAGAAAAAAACCATAAATATTATAAAATTAGTTTTTAAAATATGAATGAGTTTAAATTACTACGACTTAACAATTCTAGATTAATTATATTTCTTACTTGTGCATTTATTTTTTTTAACATTTTTTTTTGAATTCTAATAAAAATTTGTCTAAAATATTTAGAAACATTTTTTTATAATTAGTAACCGATATTAATAGACTATTATCATTTATCGATAATAGTCAGTGAAATTTTATTATATTTATAAATAGTTTCTACATATATTTCATACGTATGAATAATATTTTTTTAGAAGCAAACATAGATGTTTATCTAAAAGAAAAAAGAAAAAATCTTTTAGCTATATCCAGTTTGACGATTATTAACCGTGATTATTTTAATATGAAATAAAGTGAAAATTAGTTCAAAATATTTAAACAAATGACAAACTTGTTGGCCTATCAAATATTAAGGTGTATCAAACTTATGTAAAATAGCAATAAACAAAGTTTGCTTACAAGCAATTATGCACATGGAAGTTCCCTTTTAAAACACTGCTAACAAAGATGCCTCTCATCCAACCAACCTGATCAGTTTCATTTATATATATATATATATTCATCTCATTATTAATGTGTGATATAGATTTAAATAAGAACTGACATTCATTAATAAACCATGGCTTCAAATTAAGTATAATTTATGCTATCACTTTGGAAATGACATGTGTATTATATGCACCATACACACCGACGGATTTAGTATGGCCCAGCCCTCCTCAACTTAATCGTCGTTATATAATATGTATAAAGAAAATCAACTATTACTCAATATCTATAAACAGTTTAATGATAATAATGCTTGTCAGCCCCCTCCTCCAACCAGACTTCAAGTCTTACTTGTGTGGTTGTTTCTACTAATATATATATTGGATGCATTCCAACAGAGCTAAGCACAGTAAACAAAGAAAAACAATTAAACCAAAAGAAGTCAATGAAAGATAAGAAGTTCGGTCGGTGTCCATTTAAAAAAGTCCTAAATCAACAATACTATTGTAAAAATATCCAAAGGCTTAAACCAACTCAAACCGACATATGGACCAACTGATAATTAAATATGTACTTTCCTACTATTCGAAATTGATTCGTACATCTACTAAACCAACTATAGTTGATTTTATATGGTGAAAAAAAATCAACTTCGAAGAATCGATACATAATAACTAATTAGGGTTACAGATCCCCTCAAATGTGTATTGCACGTATGTTCTACTAATACAAATAATTCAATTGGTTTGTAAAATAAAATCAATTTCAAATGAAGTGGGGCCACAGAGTCCGCCGTTGGGTTATCTACAGTCTATATGGTCACTACGTGACATAGAGAACTGTGGCTATGTCTATGTGCCTATGCTGTGACCACCCATTTCATAATTCACCATTAGATTTTTTCTTTTCCCTTTTCTATCCCAATTTATTTCTTTCAGCTTATGTTCAAAAAACACAATTATATTTTTTTAAACCATTTTGTTATTCATATTCATGCACTAATTGTAATATCCACAGAGTTAATTATATCATTAAACAGATTCTATGAGCCATATATGTTTTCCACATTTGCTTCAACTTTCAATCTCACTGTATTCCCATGGTACGATTATATAAAAAATTGAAGAGAACGAATATCAATTTATACTTACAAATAACTTTTATAAAGTTTTTTTAGAAGACAATTAATTACAATTATTTCGAAGATTCGAAAGTAATCGTGTGACTGATTCCAACAAAAAAGTATAGATGGATGAATTAACAAAATTGTAAGAATACAAATAGATGGATGAATTAGTAAAAGTGTATTACAAATTTAAATATTGTAAAACAATATCTGAAGAAGTTGGTAGAGACATTGAACTTTACAATTACTGTGTCCTTCACAAACGGATCTCTTTTCGTATCAAAACTAAACCGTCAGTTTCCTTTCCACCACACTTTATTTTCACGAAGTTTCTTTAACCTTCACGGAATCTCAGGATTTTTTTTCCTGCCGTGACTCTGTTCATCGAATCTGGAAATTTCATAATATGAGAAAATGATCTGTGAATTCAATTCAACCAAAATTTTTTTACATAATTTCTATTCAACCAACCGAAATCTCGCATAAACTATATTATATATACACATTGAAAATTTCCCCTGCGTCGATCCAGAGCAAGCAAACGAAGAACAGAATTCCAGAAATAATCTTCGCTTTCCCTTTGCTCGATCGAGTTCTGATGTTTCAAATTGGCTTTAAGAAGTTCTTAGAATTGAAGATAATTCGAAAATTTAAATGGCTTAGAGAATTTGAAGATGATTTTTCACAGTGGCGGATTGAATATGTGTGTATGAATAGAATCGTTTTGTGGGGGTTTCTAAATCCGGAAATCGATGAATTTGAACCAACTGAAACTGCTGGAACTCTTCGCGCTGTCTTTAGCTTCTTTCGAGCACGAAGAAGATGAAGAAGAAGCGATTAAATCATTGTTATCGTCTGACTTTCTAGGACACAGAAAGAAGTTTCTAGATCCCAAGGCGATCAGCTTCTCTTCCTTGTTTAAACCTGAGATTCAAATCATTATC
>JBBPDI010000004.1:21934155-21944256 GCA_037974545.1 Cucumis variabilis
ATAGAAAAGAAATGGCAAACATAAGTAGGTGTCCTCAATGTAACATTTCGAGGTGGAAAACAAGTAAAAACTCGAATAAAGAGATTAAGGGAGTTGCAGCCAAACAATTGTGGTATTTTCCAATTGTTCCTAGGTTTTTAAGGATGTTCAAGAACTTTGAACATGCAAAGAACTTGTGTTGGTATGCAAATGATAGGAAAGTAGATGGTGTGTTGAGGCATCAAGGTGATACTCCATCTTGGAGGTTGGTAGACCATCTGTGGCCAAATTTTGGGTCTGAACCGAGAAACCTTTGCTTGAAGTTGTCCACAGATGGCATCAATCCATATGGAGACTTATGGATCAAATATAGTTGTTGATCGGTCATTACTACAATATACAACCTTCCACCATGGCTATGTATGAGGAGAAAGTATTTGATGTTAACTATGTTAATCTCAGGACCTAAGCAACCAGGATACGATAGAAATGTCTACCTAGCACCTTTAATTCATGATCTTAAACTTATGTGGGAAAAAGGTGTTCAATGTTTTGATACACATAAAGAAGAATCATTTACCCTGCGAGCTATTTTACTGTGGACCATAAATGATTTTCCTGTATACGTTAACTTGTGTGGATGTAGCGTGAAGGGGTATAAGGCTTGTCCAATATGCAGGGAGGACACTTTTTCTATAAGACTACCACATGGGAAGAAAAATGCATACATAGAACATAGAAAATACATACTAAGACATCACCCTTATAGGAGACAAGAGAAAGCATTTGATGGTAATCAGGAGCACGGGACACCTCCTTTCCCTTTATCAGGTGAGGCAACCTATAATACCCTTAAGGAAAACACCTTTCCATGTGGTAAAAAGTCCAATAGGAGGTCAAATGAAGACATTTCGACCAACGACTAGAAGAAGATTTCTGCTTTCTTTGAGTTACCATACTGGAAAAAATTGCATGTAAGACACTGTCTTGATGTCATGCATATTGAGAAAAATGTATTAATGAATATAATTGGAACACTGCTCGACATGCAAGGGAGGAGTAAGGATGGACTGAGTTCAAGACTTTTTTGGTAGAAATGAACATTCGACTCGAGTTGGCCCTGTGTCTGATGGAAGTAGAACTTACATACCTACAGCATGTTATACACTGTCAAGAGAGGAGAAGGTCTCTATTTGCAGAACTTTTGCTGATCTTAAGGTTCCAGAAGGTTATTCATCGAATTTTAGAAGTCTTGTATCTTTAGAGAATCTAACGATCTCTGGTCTTAAATCACATAATTGTCATGTTCTAATACAAGAACTTCTCCCAATCGCATTACGTGGAGTTTTACCAAACAATGTTAGAGTAGCTATCACTAGATTGTGTTTTTTTTCAATGCTATTTTCTCCAAGACTTTATGAATATCAGATTTAGATAAATTGCATCAATACGTTGTTGAAACATTATGTTTGCTTGAAAAGTACTTTCCACCATCATTTTTCACCATTATGGTACATCTATGCATCCACCTTGTGCGAGAGGAAAAACTGTGGACTCATATACCTACGGTGGATGTACCCATTCAAAAGATATATGAAAGTGTTGAAAAGTTATGTTTGTATTAGAAATCGTCCAGAAGGGTCGATTGTAGAAGCACATATATGTGAGGAAGCTGTTGAATTTTGTTAAGAGTTTCTATCTGGGCTTGACCCCATTGGACTAGGATCATTTAAAGCTCGGGAGGAAGGTCATATTGAAAGACCGTTATTTACAGGATCTCCTATTACACCTAGTTCACTTCTACTTAAACAAGCTCATTTACACATACTAGAAAACGTTGAAGAAGTTCAGCCGTATAGAGAATACAATTCATTACCTTTGACGTGGCCTTTTCTTATCTACATTCTTTAAATAAATGATACTATTCTTTATGTCGACTCGCCATACATAGGAGACATATGGAACTTTTGAAATCTTCCAACCTACGAAGGGCGAGAAATGAGAAATGGTTGTGAAATGAGCATAATTGATCATTCTCCAGCTGGATACGAGATCAGATATGTTGTTTGCATGTACTTTCATGTTATTGGAACATAACATAAAGTACGAACAACTATGTTTGACTATGGTCACCATAATAGGTAATGCTTGATATCCACGAAGGTAAAGTCGTGAGCACGACTATAAGATGGATTACACATGGCCCACATCCTGTTGTGATCATATATGAGGGATATAAAGTCAACGGAATTTGTTACAACACAAAGTCCCGTGATGACACCAGACCAGTTTAAAATAGTGGAATTATGTTCGTTGCATCAACAATGTAGGCGGCTAGTGCCAAAGACAAAAACCCAATAATTGCTGACATGTCCTTCTACGGTGTGATTAAAGGAATCTGGGAAGTCGTTACAATACTTTTAGGGTTACATTGTTTAGATGAGATTGGGTTGATACGAAGAATGGAGTATAAGTAGACGATCTTGGATTCACATTAGTTGACTTCAATCGTATTCATATTAGCATCACAAGCAAAACAAGTGTTCTATGTTAAAGACCCCAGTGATGGAAAATGGTCCATTGTTGTGAAGCCACAAGAAAAACAGTTTATTGACATTTCTCACAATGATGAGCTAGGCGATACATATCTCCATTGCCCGGTGATTTCAAAATGTCGTGTAGTCATGACTATGGAAGATGAAGAAATTTCATACATCAGGGTCGACTATGAAGGCACTTGGGTGAATTCATAAACATTTGGTAACATAATGTTCCTCCAAAGTTTCCTGTCACTTGTAGATATTCACTTAAGCCTATTTAATAATGTTCTCCATTTCTTTCTTTGCGGGGCACTTTAACTCAAGATTGGAAACTGACGTGGACACCAAATTTTTAATTATGATTTTAACTTGGCACTTCTTATCTTCGTTTTTTTGTATTTTCATTGAACAAAGCCTTGATAGTTGTAAACATTACCTTTTACTTCTTCCAACAAACTAAGCAGATTTTTATATATGTTTGATTTTATATGTTTTGTTAACTTTCTGTTGGACTCCACTAATGGGCTATTGTTGTTTATGATTGTTGTTTTTCATTTTCGCCTATTTAATCAGCAGACATCAAACAATGACACTCAAAAAACATGTTAGTCAAGAAATTGGTTGCCCGACCGCACTGAGTATCAAGGGAGTCAATAAGAAAGGGAAACAGGGACCTACGGGGATGTTTGAGATTACGCGGATTAGTTATGATGGACACAGAAGAGTTATTGAATACAATGAGCTTGGTCAGCATGCTAGTGAAAATGTGACCAAGTTAAAGAGTTTCATTGAGATGATCGTGCGAGTTCATGTTCCTATCACATATCAATCCTAGACGAATGTACCTACGGAGATTAAAGATAAAATTTACGAACTAATCGATGTAATTTTATCATCCTAAGTTAGTAATATTGTCTCTACACTGTTTGTCACTAATGTTCATTATGCAATGTCATGTAATAGGGTGGCTTCGTAGTAGACCCCATATCTAAAAAAAGTATCTTACAAAATGCGAGTGTTTGTTTTTAGAATTTCAAGTCGTTGCTAACTACCAAGTATGTATTACCATATAAGGAAGATTTAGATTAGTTGAAAAATCCACCAACAGAATACTCAATAGTGAACATTGGAACATATTTGTCGCTTCTAGATTAATTGAACAATTTGAGATAACTATAATCGTCATTCCATTCATTTGTATATGTTAGTAATTATGCAAAAATATAATATATGTGTGTAGATGGTTAGTAATAAGGGCCATGAGCAGAGACATAACAACAAGTACAACCATCGAATGTCACGAAAAGGTTATGCAAACCTGGTTGAAGAGATGGTACGTCTTTGGAATAGAATATAGGGGTTCCAATAATGCAACATGTAATGCTGTCGAACTAATCATAATGTATTTTCCTTTTTCAGAAAGCAAGCACGTCTAGTGGTGGATTAGTTGATCGTGCTTTAGTATGAAAACAAGCACGAACAACCAAAGATGGAAAAATTCCAGACAATGACACAAAGGAGGTGGTCAAAAAAAATTGTAAGTACTTCCTTGTTGTAAGAGCGTTTTTTTTTTGTTTGTACCTACTAATATATATAACCTTTCCACGATAGGACGACCTACTTGTTTCAAGTCATGCGACTCATTCAACGGACAACGTAATTTTAGACATACTATCACAAACCATTGGAGGAAATGATCAACCGGGAAGGATTCGAGGGGCGGGTCAATATGCCACACCGAGTAAATACTTCCACACTACAAGAGAGAAACAAAAGAATGTCAATAAAGAAGAAGATTATGCTGAAGAGAGAGCAAGAATGATAGCTCGTATCTTAGAACTGGAAGCAAAATTAATGAACCATAATAGGGCTCATGAAGTTGCAACAAAGATGGAAATTGTTAATGATAGCAAGCTCAAGATGACATGTACTTCTAAAAGTATTGACACATGGGTTGATGTAAGTGATCATGTCACAGAAGAATGAAATAGACAAGTTATAAAAGAAGTTGAAATAGAGGACTTGACTATAGAAAGACAAGATAAGGTAAAAAACATCTACTTTATTTTTTACTCAAACGTTATTTTTTAATTACTGAATGTATAACCAATCTATATTTATATGCGACGTTGGTTGGAGATGAGAAGAAAGATAGCGCAATAGTTGTGACTTCGACAAAGCGGAAGGTCAGTATATGAATTTGCTTCTTGTAGTTCTCTATTAATCGAATGAAATATATTAATATGTTTATATTTTCTGCCACTATATATTTTAGGATGGAATTCCTTGTCGACTTGCGAGTGGGACCAAAGAGAATGTCGTCGATGCTGGAACTATTTTTGACTATGATATAGACGGTGACAACGTGGTGGTATTAGTGGACGTGGTGCCGACGGTGATTGCTCTGTCAATGTTCCAACAAAGGAAGTGCCACTATGCTTTCCCAAGAAATCAATTCACAGTTGTTATTGCCTCGTCATTTGGTCCTTCCTCAGGACAAGAAGGTAATGTGTCTCTAAAAGATGGATTTGGTTTGAGTATATTTCATATTAATGACATTTTATGTTTGTGGCAGATGAAAAGCAGGTTCATCCAAGCTGATGCACGACTATCGTCATCGACACCGATCCAGAGATCACCAATTGCACTACGATGTTTTCTAACGAGACTAGAATGCATTAGGTCGAAGATTCAAATTCACGTACCTGTTAAAGTTTTTGGGATACAAAGTAAATGTTGCATATTCCTCGAGGTACTTCGAACATTTTGTCAGATGTAGCCTATATCAACTCAATGCATTGATGCATTCATATTATAAGTTACTTCTTTCGAACTCGTCTTACATAGTAGAGTAATGTACGACGAACTAAAGTCCATTATGTTGTTCACCTTTGTAGTCACCTCTACAAAGTGATGGAAACGAATAAAACGTTGGGATCCTACAAGATTTTAGACGTTGGCTCTATTTCAGTTGGTATAAGTACATAAAACCAAGCACATGTCTTGAATGCTAGATTGCTTAGGACTAACCATTGTCGAATTTTAATGTTCCCATAGAATTCGGGGTATGTGCAAAAAAAATTTTAGCTAATGCACCTAATGAACTATATGTCCTTCATTCTAAATTTAATTCATGTTTACCTGTCCATGTAGAAATCATTGGTGTCTAGTTGCGATCGACTACACAAGGGGCACTGCATATTGGATGAATCCTTTAAAAAACTGAATTAACAACAATCTTTCTGAAGTCGTCCGGATGTATGTTGAAACTTTAATTTATGATAAAATAGTACTGAGTTGATATATTGCATAGGAGACAAATATTGTATAACTTACGTGTTTGCTATTCATTATTAGGCCTTTAGTACTTGCAAAAAAGAAGAAGCCTTTTTGGAGGATAATCAAGGTATGAGGGGTGAGGATCTAGTAGAAGAAAGAAGTAACCGTGTTTTATGTTTTGCAATCGTATCATAACTATTTCAATCTTTTTTCCCGATGGATAGTGTCCGAAGCAAGGGGGTATTGTGGAGTGTGGGTATTATGTCATGTAATTCATGCGTGATATAATAAAGTCAAGCAACATGACAATCATGGAAGTAGTAAGTATACCATTTTGAACTACGTATGTTGTTTACAATTGTTGAATATTAACACATTTTACAATTATGAATAGATGAAAGGACCATCTTCGACATACTCACAAGATGATTTAGATGTCATAAGATTAGAGTGGGCTAAATTCGTCGACCAGTATCTTTTTTTGTCTCAAAGGTAAAATTTGTAAAATAGACAACTTTATATGTGTTTTCGTGTGGATTTGATTACATAACGTGATATTGCACTATCCTGCAGTTATGGTAGTCATTGAAAGTCTATTTTGTTCGATCTACTTAGACATTGTTTTAGGAATCGTGTTGATATGTACTTAGGATCTCTGCTCATGTTTGTGTTGACTATTCTGCAGTTATGGTAGTCTTTGAAAAAATATTTTGTTCAATATGCATCTCTTATTATGTTCTAGGAATTAGTTATGACATGAACTTAGGATCCATGTTTATAATTGCGTTGGCTATCCTGCACTTATGATCACTACTACAAAATCGGCCTTAGTTGACGCTTAAAAACTGTCAAGTAAAGGTTTACTTGACGCTTATAAATGTGTCAAATAATCCAGTGTCAAGAATAAGGAAGATATACTTGACTGTTTTTAAGCGTCAAGTAAGGCTACTTTACTTGACAGGTAAAAAGCGTCAAGTATATAAGATTACTTGACGCTTTTTACACGTTAAGTAATCCAATGTCAGGAATAAGGGATTTTTTTGTTTGACTGTTTTTACGCGTCAAGTAAATATACACTTAACAGTTCATAAACATCAAGAATTTGTTTATTCTTGACACGTTTTACATGTCAAGTCTTTTTTTTTCAAACGAAAAATTGTACAATTTAAAATACCCATATAATTATATTGCATCTGTTTTGAAGTTCAACAATGGTATACAACATGATCGATTAACTATTTACATTTCTTGAATCAACCCAAATCTTCAATCAAATAACTAACAAATTGTATATATATCATTGAACATATACGAAACATATTATTCTTATTCATGTTACAAAATGAGTTATGAACATCGTTCTTAATCATAAAAGACAAAGTATATGTAATAATAAGAAACAGAGATATCACCCTCCTCCAAGCACCACAACCAACACTCTTAGATAACTTTAAACTTATCAAAGTCTCACCGATTCCTAGAAATCTACAAACGAAATAAGAATAGCATTAAAACTAAGAACTTTAACTTCTAACTCCAACTATTGAGATTTTTCATAAATTTCATCACATCATCGAGCAAAACGGAATAAGCAAGCAACATAGAAACTAGTAATCATCTCCTCTACGGGGAAAAAACCAAGGACAACAGTAACTGAACATAACAAGTGATTAAGTGAAAATGTAAAAGAGGAGATTAAGTTTACCTCTTCAACGTGTGAAACATCTCCAAGCATGCAAATCTTCATCTTAGGGCGAGGGATATACGGCAACTTCACTGAATAAATGAAACGCTTGTCCTTTTGTGGATCATAATTCTTCAGTCCAATCTAAAGTTCAATCCACCATCTACATACTTCTAAATCTACCTCAATAAAATATTTTGATTACTAGCAGATATAAATAACAGGAACAATAATCAAAATATTTATTCATTCTGAAAATTAGATAAAAACGTCGGAAGCAATAATCAAATTCATTCTGAAAAACAGCAAAATCTGAACGGTGAATGAAACTACGTACCTCATTTTTGGGGCTTTGTCTTTCCCAAGAAGTAGCTACAGACTGGTGAGAAGAAAACAAAAGACAATAAACCAAAATTAGAACAAACAAACTAATTGAACCAACAAACTAAAAGATCAGATTGAAGGAAAAAGAAAGAAGAGTAAAAAAGTTGCAATAATGGAGAATTGAGTAGCAGGTTGAACAAAATAAACTTAGGATGGAAAAACAAGGATGGGTGTGTATAAAGGCCTGAAATGGAGGCTTGCAACTCAGATCTTTAATAGAATAATCCTTGAAATCATTTTTTATTATTCCAAAACACTAAGGGTAACTTAAAATAATATAAGGAAAGAGAAAAGAGAAAAATAATTGGCAAGATGCTTATGGTAAACAATGATAGAAAATCATATGTCCAAACTAGTTATACTTGCCCTTCACGACGAGTCATTGGTGCTAGAGAAGATAAAGACTATCTATAGCCATGGGCAAAAGAGTCGGTGACCGACATTTTGCAGAGTTTATGGTAAGCATCATCAAAAAATACAACCTCGAGTATTACAAATACGTTTACTTTAGTGATTTTGTGCCTAGACTTCCTACTAATGGCATTCTTTTCAAATACAAACACTTCGAAAGATGCATCTATTTTGACAGCCTTTACAGAGGCAGAGTAAGAACAAAATTAAATAACTCATCCCAACTCCCAAGTAATTTTTATAAAAAAATGCTCTAAAAATTATCTCAAGTATCACGACCAAGGTTGCAAAGGATCTAGAATTCATCTATTCTATACACAACTATAAAATCATCCTAAAATTCTAATGGATCAAATATTAAATTCTCACACTTAACGCTCAGCCAGCTCCTTGCTTGGGATGCCTGAACCTCCAAATTAATTTTCCTCAGCTTTGGTGATCCTTTCCATTTGAAGTTGTCTGTATAGGACTTTGGCTGCACAATATTAAAAAATAAGAAGCCTATAATCAGTTAAAGAACAAGTAGGAGTAAATGGCTTTGGCTTATCACTTTACTCCTTCAAAATTGCTACTTGAAGAGTCAAATCCATACCTGAATTGTGTTTTAAATGGTTATCAATAACATGGGAAATATACTTCAAAACAATCTGTAATTAGTTCATGCTCAAAAGAATCCACATGATTATTATTTCATAATTAATTCACGTTCACCCTCCTTCCTCAGGGTCTAGCCCAATGCCTATGCCTCTTTGTTATCTCAAATATTACGGACTCTTCTTATTTCCGCTGTAATCAATAAATATATACATCTCGTTCTCCTCTAAACCATTTTTCCCCTTCATCTTCTTCCTCATATCTTACTGTTTTGTTTAGTTCACTTGAACAACCAACTTCACAACCAACAAAATAATCAAGGGAAAAGTCCCAACATTTCAGTTCCAAGACACATTTGTTATTGATTCCAAATAAGAACTCTGTAATCTATTATTAAACAATAATCTCCCCAAGAAAGAAGGAATCGTAGAAGAAGAAACCCCCTCAGATGGGAAGAAAAAGAAACAAAAAGGACTGAAAACCCATATCATCAGGCTTCTATGATGCGTTTTTTCCCAAATCAGCAATTGGGAAATACAGAAGATAGAAATGAAAAGAGTAACAAATAAGTGATGATAAATGAAAAAAGTTGGAAATTGTGGGGGGCAACCCAATTTCTTTTAGCACAACAAACATAAAAGTTGAAAATTGAACTACAACCATACAAATGTTGGTAAAAGACAGCCAACTTAAACACACAAAATAAATTCAAGCAATCAAAAGAACCAAATTGAAAAATGGTAGATGAGCAACTTCGAAAGATAATTAAGCCCAATTCAAGTAACAAGGAAAATGCATACCAGCTTTTAACGATGATGAAGATGATTTCGGCACAGATGCAGTTGAGGTCTGGCTTCTAGTTGGATTGGAAAATCTTTCATCCTCATCTTCATCATCCGAGACCTAAATGTGACTAAAAGTAGGACAAGGAAATGTCAAATTCCAGCCCATACACATGCAACAAATGGGAAGAAATAAGGAAATATGAACTAAAAAAAGAAAAATAAATTGGCTTACTTTTGCATAATAGTTACTATCAAATGCACTGCAATTCTCCCTCAATCCCTCTTCCTATCAAAGAATTCAAAACAAGCTTTTGATGCTTATCCATGTCACATTCTGTCGTACACAAACTAATTTCTTTGAAAAAACTAATCACCTTTATTAGTCAAAAAGTGTAATTAAACTAATCAAAGAATAATTCCAAACACGCCACTATCCCTTTTCTTT
>JBBPDI010000004.1:22065773-22076849 GCA_037974545.1 Cucumis variabilis
AAGGAAGCAAGGAAGCATTCATGGAAGGAAAAAATAAACAACAAAAATCTTCTTCCCACAACTTTAACTTTTTAGCTGTTTTTTTTTTTTTTCCACCTTTAAGAACAGAGAATAATGAAAGAAGAAGAAGATTAAGTGCAACAACTTCAAAATAAAAAACCCATCTGAGATTTTGAAGACGAAGAAGAATGGAAAGTGGGGAAGAAGAAGTGGGGTGGGGTTAGAAAGTGGTGTGGTTGCTTACTGTTATTTTGTTAATGGGAAGTGAGAGAAAGGGAAAAGAGAGAGAGAAAGAAAGAGGATTTGCTTGGCAGACTCGTGGGTAACGGATAGCCGGAGGAGAAACTAATTTCACCATCACTTAACTGAGCGTGAAAATTAACTGCAAATTTCTACAATATATATATATATAAATTTCTTAAATTGCAACTTAGTCCCTCAAACTTTTTAAATTAATCACTTAGTACGTTTTTCAATTTATGATTTTGTGTTTACTAGAGTTATGAGTTTAAAAAATGTTGTAGAGAATTAAAATATTAGTATACTATAAAATTCTATATTAGAGATGATTGTATACCGCTGTTTTCAAATGCAACAAAGATAAAATAGAATATTTTTATAAATATAAAAAAATTTATTGTCGATTAGTGATAGGTCAAAAAAAATAATCTACCAAAATTTATTTTATTATATTTACATAAATATTTTGAACAGTTTTATGTTTATACTCGTATATCTAAAAAGAATATTATTTATTTATAAGAATTTCAATGTATATTCACATAAAATTAGAAATTTGATATCCATAAATATTAATGTTTTAATCCCTTTTATGAGTTTTTAAATTTGTCCACTTTATTTCTAATACGTTTTCAAATATATTCTATTTAAAACTTATAAAATTTACTAAGAAAAATTAAAAGTTGAAAATTTTATCAAAAGGAATTAATTAATTTGTAAAATTTTAAAATCGTCATAAACCTTAAACAAAATCATGAAAAGTGAAATAATGTAACTATAAACTTCAAGAATCAAGAAAATAAATTGAAGTATTAATCTATGTTGAAAGGTGAATATAGACTTTATTGAGATGTAATAGATGTTTTATTAATAAGAAAAAAGAATATTTGTTCCGTTTTGGAATAACATAAAAATAAATAAAAATGCAAAGAGTAGGTTTTATATGGTAATAGTAATGGGTGATGATGTAGAACACATAGGTGTTGGGCGCGTGGGGAGACGTTGTTGACGTAAACCAAAGTTTGGACAATGCTTTGGCTGTAACCCCCTTTTTCACTATAATGCCGTTTTATGCTTCTTTTTTTTTATTTTATTTTTTTATTTTGTTAATTTTCAAAAATAAAATAATGAAAACGAGGTGCACCGACGTGTCGGGAACCCCATAACCGCCAATAGCGGGGAGACAACTAAGCTCTATTTTCTTATTATTAAATTAAAATAACACAGAAGTGAAATAATGATAATATATATTTTTTAATTTGGAGAAAAAAGGACTCTAGCTTACATATGTCAAACAGGTAATTATAAAAAATATATACAAGGGAATAAAATCGTAAGAGAGAGAGAATACTTTCTCCAATTTATTGTAGTTTTGAAAAGGATAGAAAAGGTATGACTTCTTAGGAGTTTATTTCAGCATATTAATAACCCTTTTAAGAACAATCCAATATATTTTTAATTCATAACTACAAACTTATATTATTTCAGCTCTTTTTTTTTTTTATTTATTTCGTGACAAATTTGGATACCATTTCCTTTTATTCCTTTATATATATATACTTCACAAATATGTTCGTTTGATAAATTCTTTTCTTTTCTTCTTATTTTTCATATTCTGCCTCTATAGAAATATAATCGATTTTTTCTCTCATCATTTTTTTTCTTGATTTTTTCCCTAATTCTTCAAAATGGTAAACCACTCTCATTTATATTTTAATTGATTCTTATTTGTTAAGTTCTTTTTTATATAGATAAAGATAGATAAGAAAAACAAATACATTTTTTTAAAGATTTTTTTAAAATAGTAAAATAAATTAAAAATAGAAAAAAAAATTGATTCTACCGATAAAAACTGATAAACTTTTATCATTGTCTATCAATATATATGTATATATGTCTTTGAATATCTATTGTTGATAGAATTTGAAAATTTTGTCATATGTCGTAAATATTTTGTTTATTTTTTTTTAATAATTTTCCTATACACGTCAAATAGAAAATAGTATCCATATCTAATCAATGTGATTTTTTAAAATGGTATATGCTTTCTAATTTACATGAAAAAAGTGAAAGAGTTACTAAACCATCTTTCCTTTTATTTATTTATTTATTATTATTGTATTAACAAGAAAAATATTCAAAACAAGATAAGTTAAAATATACGTTATGTTATCGTATATACACTGTATTTAAATTTCGTCGATTTCATTACTTAAGATTAGGTTAATTAATTTTTTTTCTTTCTTAGGATAAATTTAGAGGGTGTATAATTACTCGATGTATTCTACTTAATAGATGTCCCATTATTAATAAAATATCATGATATTTCACAATATTCTTTTTATTTCTATACTTTGAAACTTGTTTAATTTCAGTCTTTACATATATTTTAAATTCACCCTCTTGTAGTTAATTTTTTTAATTAAATTGGTTAAATAACAACAATAATTTTCAATCACAATAATAGAAAAGGTAAACATCTTTTTAAATTCTATATTGAAAATGTAAAAGCATGCATAAAATACAATAGCCATGAAGTTATTTTATGTCTCTCGAGGTTACTTGCTTTGAGCTAAAACAAACTTCAAAATCCTTTTGAAATCTTTTGGTTAGAAATACAAATACGTAACAAGATTCAAATTTTATTAACAACATTCAAGGTCTCAACATATGTTTTCTTTGTATGTTCGTAGATTTTGGTTTCAGCTACACGATTTGAAGGTTATCGTGTATAAATAAATTTAACTAATCTTTTTACCAGTCTTTTAAGTTTGTCTAAATCGTGTGTAATCAAAAAATTCATAACTTTATTTTAACTAAAAAAATATTTAAAAATAACAATAAAAGAAATGAGAAATAGT
The DNA here is from genome assembly GCA_037974545.1 of Cucumis variabilis. Lineage (NCBI taxonomy): Eukaryota > Viridiplantae > Streptophyta > Magnoliopsida > Cucurbitales > Cucurbitaceae > Cucumis > Cucumis variabilis. The sequence continues at coordinate 22,068,875 of JBBPDI010000004.1, forward strand.
GAGTTTTATAGAAACATTTTCAAATTAAATTAAACTTGTTGTTAAAGTCATAAGATACTAATTATACTTAAAGAAAAGTCATACTTCAATAACTTTTCTTCACTTTCTTCTTGTTTACAAACTTTATTATACACACATAGGCTTCCTATATTCTCCTGTCATAAATTCTTTCTACTCTTCATTCAAATACATTTACTTTGGGTACAATTTTTGTGTTCTATTTTCACATTCTAAATATTTCCTACGAAAAATATTTTATAAATCTCAACTTTAATAATTTACTAGACACACAAAATTGTTAGACTTCGTTTTTCAAATCTTAAAAATTTATTTCCAATTTTAATCATTCACTTAAAATACTCCAAATAATTTATGTTTGAGGAATAAATAATTCTCAATCATTCTATATAAGAAAAAATTGTTGACCTTAAAAATCATTTAATTAAACTATCATTCTAATAAAATATATAAATTAAATATGTGTGGACTTAGAAATTAAATATCACAGGTACATGAATTTGACCTTGTTTATTAAAAATTAAAATTGTTAATTATTCGGGATAATAGTAACTCTATAGAAAAAGATACTAATAATAAGACGTGAACTAAGCTTATTTTAATTTTTTGAAGTGCTATAGATTGTAGTAAAAGGTTGCGTAGGTCTAAAAATTAATAATTTTAATGATATTTTTTTAAAAAAGAAAGTAAAAGTTTTAATGTAATGTTAATTAACAAAAAATTAATATACAATTAATTCGTTAAGATCCATGGTAATGATTATTATTAATTAAATACCCGACATGTCACGACGTGCCCAGCTGACCTCTATAAGCGGAGAATCTATCATATTATTTAACCTTCTTTACTTTTTCTTCCTCTAATTGATGTACTCATCTTTGCTTTTATTTATTTATATATGTATTATATGTATGAATACATAGATATGTATCTATGTGCGTATATAAATAAATGTACTGTATCTGTGTGTACATTCATGTATGGGGACAAAATCGAAATCAATTTTTGAAAAGAAAAAAATGCATCTAAATTTGAATTTAACTAAAAAAGAAATGTGATCTCTAGAATGAAAAGATTTGCATGCTAAATGTGGCATTTGCCACAAAACTCCAATTTTTAAACTAGAAAGTTTGTCTAGGTAGCAATTAGAAAGAAGTTTGAGTTAATATGAACTTATTTGTCTCCTGAGAGTTATCGTAATGTTTGTATTTATAGATGCATGCAGTATTTGAGACTAAATCCTTTTTTTTTTTTTTATAGGGTTTTGAAGTTGCATTGGGGTACTCTTTGACTCGCTGAATTGGGGCATATCGAGGGTGTGTCCCATTTGGTACTTTACAGGATTGGCCCTTAATCAAGATCGAGGTCGAACACACATTTTCTTTGCCATAATTTGGGTTGAGGCATGTGTTAGGTGTCACTGTGGCAATTCTGAAACATTCCCAAAGCGATTTTGTGTCGTTTTTTCTTCATTAGAAATAATTAAAGCTGGTAAATTCGAATTCAAATCATCAAGGACACAATGAGTGTATTTGACAACCTTCACCCCATTTTTTAAGAAAAATTACTTTAGAAAATGGGGTTAGAGAAAAAAAAGGGAATAAACGTTTGAGAAAATTATTGTTGTATGGCTGGATGGCTAAGCCATAAAAAGGACAACAATAACTGAAGTTATAACTTCTGAATATGAAGGTATATGATATAGTGTATTATAAGTATTTTTGTAGCTATCAACCATGCATGTGGAAATAGCAAGGGGAGTCACTTACAGTAAAAAGAATACAAGAAAAATAAACTAAACTTCATATGAAAAAATACATAAGATGAAAGCATGATAAAAAGAATTGAAATCAATATGCGACAAGCAGGCAATACGCGTTGAACAAGCATGTCAAAGACACGAGACCACATGCCTTCATTAGATATTTTGTGAGGCTTAGCCTCAATCAAACCCCCTTTTTAATTTATGTCCATTTCGATACAAAGTTGCTATGTTAGACTCAAACTTTACGATCTTTTTGACTTTGTTATTTTTATTTTCATTAAATGTTGATTATCCTCTCTTTTGGTCTAAAATCATTCCTAACATATTAAACGAACGTGCTACAAAATAATAAGTTTTTTTAATATAATATTTAACATAAATAGGGATTTTTTTAATTAGCTCAACAATTGTAGAGTTTGTGAAGATAAGTACGAGTGTGCATGTCAGTCGAAGTCGGATTTTTTACCTAACGTGCTATGATCAGTTTAGTAAATGTTCAAATGTTGGTCGATTGATTTTGGTCGAATTATCATGTAATCTTTAAAAATATTTTTAGAAACTATGTACTAGTTTAAATTTTTCTCAAATAGAAGTAGACGGAACCCTCTTCTTCTTCAATCAATCACCTTCATTTTGGTAGGTTAGTTCGTTTAATTTTTTGTTCTATCATGTTTATGTCAAAGATTAGTTATCGATTATTTTTGTTTTTATAGTTGACGTTTAGAAAGCTAGTAGTTGATGTTTTTTATCCACCAAAACTCGGATTTATTATCCAATAAAACAAGCTAATGTCTTACAAATTAAATTTAGTGTTGTTTGAAATGCTAAAATACACATTGTGTTGTTGTGTATTAAAGAAAAGTGTACATTATTTTATTGTACCACAACACTTTTGAATTGCTAAAATTTAAATGTCTTATTAGAAATGGGTCCAAACCTAGGAAAATTTATTAAATATAATGTGTGGTTCGTAATCTGATTTTTCTTCCAAAAAAAAAAATGTCAAATAATGCAATTAGTTCGATAATTTATACGTTACTAAGTGTCTTTTTATACTCTTTTTCCTCTATATTATTTCAACCATGTGAAGTTATTGTAACAACTTATTTCAATAATATATTTTCAGCCTCGTGTTCATCAAAGTGATTACAAGTTTTTTTGACAATGTGTGTAATGTGTTCATACTTCATATAAGCACTAGCAACTGGCAGTGCATACAAGTTTTTTTAGTCAAATTGTTAAAAAGATTGAAACGATAGCAAGCTGTCGTTCAAACTTTTAATTATAAAAATTAAATTTCAAATTTATATTAATTTTAAATTTATACGAAGAATGTTAGAATTGGATCTTTTAACTTTACATAATTATATAGTAACTTTACATAATTATATAGAAATTATAATAGTGGTATAAATTTGAGGGTTTTCAAATTTTTATTTTTAATCATTTGGGGGCTAATTCTATAACTATTATAAGCCTTGACAACCTAATTTTTATGAGGGAATATTCGAGGGTATAATAGCACATATTATCTCAAAGTTTAAAGGTTTATTTAATATTTTTAAAAATTTTAAACTTAATGAACACATAAATTGAAAATTTTAAAATCTATTCATTGGCATGGGCAGTTATTTATTTTTCTTTTTCTAAGTGTGGTACGATCAAATAAATAAAATAGAAACATGAAAATTTAAAAACTAAACTAACAATTTAATTAACCTAACTCTAAATGGCATAAGATTAGGAAATTAACTGAAGGAAAGAAAGGGAGTAAATGAGCAAGATACAACATGAAAAACGATGTATTAAATTGCAATAAAACCCTAAACCTAAATGAAGTGATGGGGTGAGGTGTGGTGTTTTTATGAAGAAGAGTGGTTTTGCTCAAGAGAGCTCGCAGGGAATGGGAGGAAGTTATGTAGATTTAGAAGACATATTGAGGAAGAATACAGAATGTTGGGAGGATGTGATCAGCTTTTAGATTGAGTTTTATACAACCATGAAATGAAAGAGATTTAATTTACATTTTCATTTCTAATGGAATAAATTAGATGCAAGGTGATATACATAGAAGTTAATTTAGAGTAAAAAAGTAATGTGGAAAAGCAAAAGCAATAGAATCGTAGAGTTTGTGAGAGGTACCAAACTTTAATAAGTAAGCAGACACGCAAAAATTGATACTTAAATTAATTGCATTGCCCACTACGTACCCACTAACCATTTGTTTCGGATCTCTGCCTCTCCCCTTTTTCTTTTCTTTTCTTTTCAATGTCTTCCTCTAACTATTTGTTTTTTTGACAAAAAGGGGAAGAAATCTTGCACCTTTGTATAGATTTCTCAACTGACCTTATTTTATTGGTGTTACATTAAAAATTATAAATTTATTTTTAACACAACTTTTCTTTACCAATTAACCTTTTATGTTATCTTAAATAGTCAAAGTCTGAGTTTGACATACGAAAATATATTAATTGTTTATTTTGTTAGATAATATAGATCGTTAAATTTTATTTCTATCTATCACTTTCGTTTCATAATTATCGAATTTGGTTGAAAAGTCTATATTGGACGATGGATTCTCTCTTCTTCCTTTTTTTAAATCTTTTTTTTTTTTTTTTGTCATTTTCTTTTCTATAAATAAATACTTTTAAAATGTTAGGCGTTGATGGAAAATGTTGAGGTCTTTAATAACATTATTGTTAATATGGATATATCTAAAGAAAAGTTATATATATTTAAATTAATTAATAAATAGAACAAACATTAGAGACTCGAGTGGATTGTTTTAATGGTTGTAAATTCACCCAAAGAAAAGGAGAGTTGGTGATTTAGAAGTTGAGACCGTTGTAAGAGGATTGAAATTAAAACATTAAAGCTAAATTGAGATGGTCTTAACCTCCATTAGTGGTTCAATATAATGTGCCGAAAGTCATCGATATAGTTCAATAGCATGGGTTCATCTTGCTCTTATATTTCGAATTTCTATTGAAGATATTAATTTTGTTGGAAAGATCGTTAATGCTTTGTGTATATTTGTCATATTCTCCAAACAACAAAATGCAAAAAATGGAGAAGGAAAAAGTGGATAAAAAAGAGGTAAGAATAGAGGAAATTATGTTATTGTTGTGTTAATTGTTGTGAATAGGAAATGGGAAGAATATTTTGGAGACGTGAAGTGAAACTGCATGGCCATAAATTGAAAATTTTGCTATATATAATTTTAATTTTTCTACTTTCAATTTTATTAAAAAAATTCTTTGAAATTTTATTTCTGATTTTGTTATTTTAGGTTGACTTTGCATTTTATAAAATTATTGATCTTTTTATCAATTTATTGATTTATTTCTACGGTGGGTATTAAATCGTTAAAACTACACGAAATCGTTACATAATAAAGTTTAATTACTAAATTGTTACAAAATTGAAAGCCCATAAACTAAATTATTACTTGTATGGAAGTTTAGAAACCAAAAGTTTTTTTTATTAAAAATCTACAACTTTCTAACAAATCTCAAATTTCTTGTATCAAATTGGTTAAACAATAATAAAAATAAACAATTTATATGAAAAAACTACGATATAAGAAGGAGGTATTTTTTAAAAATTGTAAAATAAATTAAAATATTTACAAGTTATAGCAATTTTTTTTATTCTATCGATGATAGTCAGTGATATTCTTCTACCATTAACTATCAATGTCACTGATAGAAAGATATCACTAATTATCAAATATTTATTATTAATATAATATGAAATTTTGCTATAGGTTATTGATATTTGTCAAATTTGCTATTTTTGATAATTTTCCATCAAATTTAGAAAAAAAAGAAAACTGTTTACAATTATTGTTTCAAAATGATATAACAATTACGTATTTTATACATGGTTCAAATGTTTGTATTTAACCTCTAATAACATATATTTATTAAGGATAATATTTAATGTTATGTTAATATATTTAATTAAAGGAGGGTCGGACGCGTATTTAATAGAATTGTAAGTCAAAAGGAAAGAAGAATGGTTTGTTAGCTGAGTTGGGCCCCCGCTATTTACGCCAAATTCTTTTCAAACCTTTTTCTTTTCTTTTTCCCTCTCTACGCACCTCTCCTTTTTCCCCCATTTCATTCTCAAATTAATTATAACCCTTTTCTTACAAAACTATACAAATATTTCAATTTTTCAATACTCTTTTTTTTCTCCAATTTTTCCAGCTATTTTTATAGAACTACAAGGGAACAATATCTTAAATAAGTTTTGTTTTAAGTGCAAATCTAATGGAAATAGTTTAAAATCATAGTTGAAGTGTCCAAATTGGTTTAATTTTATTTTAAAATTCATCCGACACCCTAAATGGATTTAGTTAGTTATGTATTTGTTTTAGGATTGGACTGACTAAAAAAATGATAAATTACGAGGTTTATTTTGGAAAAATAGTAAATTTATTTTTAAATTGTTAAAATAGCAAATTTGAAAAATAAATAAATAGAACAATGTATCAGATGCCCCTACCTAATTCGAAAACAGTTCTAAATACAATTGTTTACCTAAAATCCAAATATCCTGTAATTAAATAACAGGTCCTTGTTGAAATTGTGCACGTTTAGGTATTCAAAGCCGAAAAGAATTCAACTTCACTATCTTCCATTTTCGTAGATTCTACCAAATCTTCAAAGTCTTTGATCAGTTGCAGAAAAGATTGGAGCTTCAATTTTCGTTCTCCTCAAAACCTTTAAAGTCTTCATACATTCGGCGCAAATCAAAGGATTTTATTCTTTCCAACCATCTTCATCAAACCGATTACAACCATCTTCTTCATCAAGCCGATTATAAATTCTTTTTCGTTTGACACAAAGGTAAGCTTCTCAAAGGATTTTCTTCTTCGCTCGTTTGTGCTCTGCTTCTCGGGGAATTTTATTCTCAACACGATTATACTTCTCAAATTGTTCATGCACAATCAGGTCACCTCTCAAATTTTGTCAAGGTCAGAAAGAAAAAATGTAAAGTGTAATATCTTTTTAGTTTCTAATTATAGTTTATATATAGATACAGTTGTGAATATAAATTTTTTATTATTATTAAATTATTCTTTTAAATTACAACAACAATATATCCCTATTGATTTTTAGGACACATATAGTGTAATTACATCCAAATACGTTGTATTCGATATCAAACATCAAGCACATACCTTGTATTCTCCCTTTTCATCTTTCTATCCTCTTTGGTCTTTCCAAAAGATCTAAAAATCAATACTATTTTTACTCCAAGGGGTAATTAAGAAAAAGTACAACAAAATCCCAACAACCACAAAGTCACTAAAATCAGGTGACTAACGGCGACTGGAAGTTTTGGTAGAACCAGCGAACGAATGGTGATGAAGGAGACCGGCACGGTCGGGCGTGCGACTCGCGAAGGAACAAGCGGCGCAAAGACGCTCAACTTTGAATGAAGTAAAAATGCGACTAGCGGCGTGCAGCGGATGAGACGTTTCCTTGTGGCTAAGTTCTCCGTCAACAGAACGAAAGGGATGGCTACAAAGGTGGAGATTTCAACTGGACAGAGAACACTCGAACGGAGATGGAGGTGTTGTCGGCGGCTAGGGTTTAGGGAGAGTGAAGAAGATGATGAATAATGGGATGGATGAAGAACGCGGACCAAGATGTATACTTAAAATATTATTATTATTATTATTATTAATCAATTTATTATATTATTGTTTTCCCTTAAATATCTTCCTTTTTCCTTTTTTCTTTTCCAATTTAAATAAAACAAATCCTCTCTCCTCAAATAATTCCTTCCAAAAAATAAATATTCAATTTTTAATAAATATTTTGAAATATAAATAATTCCAAAATGTTAAATTTATGTTTGCAATTATTTTAGAGATATGAAGCAAATAGCATGATTTTAAGGGATGATAAATTCTTTAATAACATAAGTGGATAATCTTAGCACAATTTTAGAAATGATAAATTTTTAAATTCAAATTATTATTAAAAATTATCTATTTTGATCAAAATTTTCTTAAAATAATCCTATTAAATCCATAAGACACAATTTTAATTTCAATTTATTCATGTTAAATAAATTGTTATTAGAAATATGAAAAGTTAAATTATTCATGTTAAATAAATTGTTATTAGAAATATGAAAAGTTAAATTATTCATGTTAAATAAATTGTTATTAGAAAT
>JBBPDI010000004.1:22080972-22100330 GCA_037974545.1 Cucumis variabilis
TCGACGATATCTTCGGCGACGGAGTCCGGCACCCGGCGGCTACCAGTTCGTCCGGCGGTGACATGATCGAACTGCTAAATATGCCCAACATATTTGCCCCGATCTCAGAATTTTAAATTCAAAGAAGAAGAAAAAATAAATAAAAGTATATGTGTATGTATGAAAATCGAAGCAGAAATGGGAAGGGGAATGAGAGAGTTAACCATTCTGAGATAGAATTTATAAGGATGCTTCGAGAGTGGAGGGTACTTTCGTACTTTTGCTTTTTTTTAAAAAAAAAAATTATCTAAACTTTACTTCTCATGTCCTGGGTCCCACGTTGGGTCATTTTCTTTCTTTCTTTTTTTTCTTAATCTAAATTATAAAAATGTTTCTAAAATTTCAAAAGTTGCTTTAAACTTTTTTTAAAAAAATAAACCTTCATTGTTAGTCTTAAACTTATAGAATAGCTTCATATATTTAAACTTAAAATTTTCTTTTAACCAATCTTGTTCATTCAATTTTTATATCAAATTTTTTAACGTCTTAGAATTAAAATATTTTTTTAAAAAAAGTTAAATCATCAAATCTCACAATTTTTTACAAAATTTCAAAATAAAAAAATTATCTAAAATTTCAAAATAATTTTTTTTTAAAACAATCATTAAGTAAGTAAAAGAAAATATACCATTAACATACAACTTATTATTATTAAAACATTTAAGTTATAAAATTTATTAATGTTTCAATTATTTCTTTTATTCTTATTAGAGCAAGGATCTTAGCTTAGTACGAGAAAAATAGATAAGTAAGACGTGGTGCTATATAACAACAAAAGTACTTTATAATTTTTTATAGTTTAAAAGCATTTTTTAAAATTTGAAAGTTAAAGGATATTTTTTTAAAAAATTACATCAAATGAAAAAAACATTTAGAAAAAAAAAAGTAGTACATGACACTTACTTTTTGCATATTGTGAATATGAAAAAATTAGTGTTATCGACTATCAGACGATAATCATAAATTTATTAGCTTTTAAATTTACTATTTTTGCAATTTAGAAAATACAGTAACATAAGTTCTATTATCATAATTTTTTTTTGCTATTTTTGCTAGGTCCCTTTTAAAAATTTCGTACGTAAGTCTTGATAATCAAATACATTTTCTATTTCACTAACTAGTTGTTATTTTAATATTTTTAAGGAAAATTTTTCATTTTAAAATTTTGTGAGATTTTATGTTTTAAATTAAGATTTTGGTTTCTATTTTGTTTGGTAAGAGAATCGATATAAAATTAGGATCAACAAGTGTCTTTTTTAAATTCAAAGGTATTTATGAAGATTTTCAATAATTTGAGGGTTTTATGAAAAAAAACTTAACGATTTTCATCCAAAACCTAGTGGTAAATAAAAAGCAAAATTGAAGTAATTTGATTGAGAATTAAATTAATGGAATATAAATTAGAAAGATTAAAAAGAAAGAATAATGATTTTTTTTCCACTAAAGAGATAAAGAGGAATCTGGAAGAATCTTGACTCATGTGGTTGGTGGGGTAATCTAATTTTATTTTATTTGTTACTAATTCTTGTGGGGTACGTAATTAAGTGTACTACAATTGTCTATTCATGATTACCATTTTTGTTATTATAAAGATATGAGAGAGCTACAAAAGTCATAATGCAAAATCATTTTAACCTCACCTTACATTCTTCCTCAAGACTAATTTAGTAGATTGTTTTTTAACATTTACAAATACTTCCTTAACATTTTTTTAATCTTGAAAACATAAATATCATAATATTGATTTTAAAGTGAGAGATTCAATTATTTAATTTCACTATCTTGTCTAAAAGTTTATCGAGATATTAAGTTGATGGCTGTTACGTTTTTATTTTAATATTGACATAAGCTATTGTTGTTTAATTATTAAAATAAAGTGTTCTCTTTTTCGTTTATTTATTCTTTATGTTTTAGTTACACAATTTGCCTAACTTTACCCATAATAATAATAACTAATTTCATAAGATTAACTTTTTTTCAAAGTCCCGAATTCTTTGTAATTTGTATCTCTTAAAATAATGAGAACTTTTATGCATGAATAATATCCTACTTACATTTTATATTTCTTAAACATCTTAATTTTTTTTTTTAATATGAGGTTGGTACCCTAATATTATATAATAAAGTTAGATTTAAATTAATATAATAGTTAGTTTAAAATTTATTATTAAAACAATAGTAATTTACATAGATGTAACAAAAAAAATCCAAAATATTTACGACATGTATAATAAAATAAGAAAAGTCCATAATGCACGATCTTTTTTTCCATAAATTCCACATATACCCTTGCGATTTATTAATTATGGGTCATTTCGGTGCAATTAAGGCTCGAGATTGAACAACTAAAGGTGGAAGTATTACATCTCGAGACAATGTATGACCGAAATCGAATAAAATAAATGCAGAATTCTTTCATCTCGGTGTAATTAAGACTTGACATCGAATAAAAAAAGACATAACTTTTTCATCTTGAGCCATCTCGGTGTCACTAAGGCTCAATATACAATAACTAAGGGAATAATTCTTTCATCCCAGGACATTTCGGGTATGGTATATCCAAGATCATGTATCAAAATCTTTATGGTCGTTCGCGCGTGTTGACTGTGGCAATTTTGGTGTTTTACATTGTGAGTCTGTGAGCTTTTTTTCGTTTTTAAAATTCTTGTATAAATGTAAATATTTTATCAGTTTATTATATATATATTTAAAAATATCCATATACTTATTTGTTTCATATACAAATATAATAGAGAGAGACAAAAGAAAATGGGATTAAAAGTAGGAAGAAAAGTGGGGTTTTGTTCTAAAATGGGAAGAAATTTGCAAAATAAATGAAAGTAACACAGCCCATGGTTTTTATGCACCAAATCCTATGGTATTTAACTTCTATTTTGAATTTTGAACCTTTCTTGTTTCTCAATTTTCTCACAATAAAACAAAATAATAATAATAGCAATAATAATAGTAGTAGTAGTATTTTTAGAAAAAGGCAAAAGTAAATAAATTGAGAAGTGGTCTACAAGTTACATTTGATAGTGATTTGTTATTCTTCATAATTTTATTCCAATCTTCCATTTTAATTTTACCCTCTATAAAAGAGAATATATATATATGTATATATATTAATATTTATGTTGAGGATAAAGTTCAGTATTGGAAACATCTTACCAACTTTAATTATGTTTCTAAAAATAAACAAAAGCAACCAAATTCGCATTTATCATCGAGATAATAGTTCGAAAGTGAACATAAATAAATGATAATTGATGTGTTGTTTATTTTTTAGTGGTTAGAGATGTTGAGGTCAAGAAGTTGAGAAAGTACGATTATGAAGTGTAAAGTCATTAATTTCACATTTTGTTTGATGCAAAAAAATTTCTAAGCATTACAACTAAAAAATATGGAATTCAAAAGTTCACAACTCCGTGGATTTTACAACTTTATTCCTACTTAGTTTATTAGTGATGGAGACTTCTACTAGTGAATATGGTGTAAATATTAGTTTATCTAAATTTTGTCATATCTTATATCTACAAATTCTTTTGAAATGTGATTTATCTTCAAATATTTTTTAAATAACTATTTGTTCACAAAGTTTAAGCCCAAATTTATACAAAATGAAAGTTCTATACTTTAATAAACATAAAAATAGAGTGACCAAAATTTCACTTCTAAAAGTATAAGGAATGATATCGTTAGTGTAGAGGATATTATATTTTTGTGAGCAAGTCTATTCACATCCTTCATTTTTGTTATGTTTTTCATGAGAAAAACAAAACCAATCATGTCTTTACGATTTTGACTTTTTTTTTTTTTTGGCAAACTCATTACTTAATCCAAAAAGGATTGTTTTTTTCTTTTTTCTATATATATAGTATTTTCTCCATCATTTTTAAAGTAGGAATTTGAGGTTGTTATTTTCTCTAGTTGCCTCGTAAAGAAAACTACTAATTTGTAATCCCTAGAGTACCAATTTCTAATGTTGTAATTTATTGTGCAAAATATAATTAGTATTTTAACTATTCATACGGAAAAACATGAACGAACACCCAATTGAAATGAAATTTTAACTAAATAGAAATATTAAGCGTTTATTTGAATCAATGTGTTTTTAAGTATCGTTTTAAACATTCAAAAGCAAGTATGCTTTTAAGTTTGTTCATATTAAAACCCAATAGGAATCCTTGCAAGAGTGCAACATATCTTTTGCTTTTAAGTATGGTTAGATATTTTGTGATCTCATCTGTTTGAAAGCACCGCATCATGAGACCCAATATAATCCACCCAATGAATATGAATGGCATTCATTCTCAATTGGATTTCCAAACCATTGAAAAACTCCTAGGATTTATGATGCTTAAATTGTATGCACTTCACTTTGGTGGGTGTTACAAATAATTTTGGATCCCCCAAGTTAATGCGTGGCCACGGCCAAAACAACTGATAAGGCATGTCTCACTTATACTGATCTCGGCTCACGTATATAAAATAATAAGGGATATAAAAACGTTATTATGAATTATTTTAAAAAATGACAAAACCAATTTTTCTTTTGATTTTTAGTAAATGACATTTTTGCACGTATATGATATTTTATAAAATACTCACATTCTTCAATTGTAATTATTTCATTTCTACATAATAATTAATATGTGTTATGTATTTATGAGCCTTTAATTATTTTTCTTTATGGTAAAATATAACAACTCATGTCATAATTTCTTTCTAATATATCGGATCTAATTTTATTTAGTTTTACTAATTTCAAAATAATCAAATTAAATTTGAATTTCAAAATAACGTAAAAGGCTTCTCAAATTAATAAAATGATTAATTAATTTTCAAAATTGTAAAATTTAAAATTAATTTTTTGAATATAAGATAATCAAATTATTTATTATTTTCAAGATTGGAAGAATCTCAACTATTAATTATATTTAAAATAACTTAATTAAAAATTCAAATTAAAAATTATTTGTTTTCAAAGTTAGATTAATTAAAAATTTATTATTTTTCAAAATTGAAAAATCTAACTTCTATCCTCTTTTATCTCAAAATAAGAATAATTGTTTGAATATCAAGATAATCAAATTATTAATTATTTTCTATCCTATTTTATTTCAAAATAAGAATAATTGTTTAAATATGAAGATAACCAAATTATTAATTATTTTGAAAATTGAGAGAATCAAACAATTAATTTTATTTTAAAATAACCTTAATTGAATTTCAAAATTCTCAAATTAATATTTTTTGAATTGGAGAATCTCAACCATACATTTTAAAATACAATATCTTTAATTGTTATAATTTTGTAATAACCAAATTATTATTTTGAATTTGGAAGAATCTCAACCATTGATTTTTTCTAAATAACGTTTTAATCTCAATCTTTAAATAATGTTGATTTTTATTATGTTGATTATATATATACTTTAAATTTTATTTTCTTATATATTTGTAATAATAGTTCCACTGTAATTGTGTAATAATGTTTTTGTACGTTTTGAAGTAATTTCTTTGTGGCTTTCTGACTGTTGACTAATCCCTTTCCTTTCTTTCTCTTTTGTATTGTTTTCATATATTGTACCTCGTTACTATGATCCTGTATTATACATAATTGCATGTAAATTATATTACGCTGAAAAAATATTAGTCTTTTGGTCAAAGTCCTCAAGGTATAATTACAACATAACAATAAATTTTAGTACCTTATTTTCTTCATCCAAAACTTCTTTTCCCTTTCTTTTAATTTCTTCTTGCTCCTTAATACTTTGTAAAACAATATATATTATATACTATATAGTTTATTATTAAATGTGATTTGATTTGAATTTATAATTTGTTTACCTTCATCTTGGTTTTTTTGTTGTTACAGTTATACCACCTATTATTTTATATCTTTCTCTCTTCTTCATTCTTTTTAATTTCAATCTTTCTGATTCCATTTGGCTATTTGTTCCTGGATGAAGAAAGAAATTGATTTAAAAAGAAAATATTTTCAAGTTATATTGTTATTTGTTAAATGAAATATCTTCATTTTATTTATTAAATAATACAAATTATTTTTAAAAATGGGGCAAAAATATTTGTCCAACAAAATAGACTAAATTAAATTATTATTTGGAAAACAATAATATATTTGACATCTTGCGCACTTAATATATTTGAAAAACGATCATTTAAATTTGTTTATTCTTTCTTACACGTTTAGATTTGATCGTATCCAAATCTAAAGATTTTTTTTCAAAATTCTTTTTACATGATCATTTAGATTTGACAAACAATTGTGTAGATTTTGCACACCATTGTTTAGATTTGACGTTTAGATTTGATGTTTAAATTTGAATAGTCAAATCTCAGCGATTTTTATCATCACGATTGTTTAGATTTGTTCGTTTAAATTTGGGTAGCCAAATCTCAACAATTTTTTTTTGCAATATTCTTTGTTACACAATCGTTTATATTTGGGAATCGATCATTTAGATTTGAGAAACGATCATTTAGATTTGAGAAACTATCATTTATATACGATTGTTTACATTTGGCAATCCAATATTCTAACGATTTTTTTTCACGGTCTTTTATATTTGGCATACGATCTTAAACAACCAAATAACAATTTAAAAAAATTAAATTTTTTTTGCAGAAGTAGAGAAAAAGACGATAAAAAGGAAAGAAAAAATGTAGAAAAAAGAATATGAAAAGGAAGATCAAACGAAAGTATTTATTAATAATGCAGACGAAGAGAAAAGGATGATGGAAAGAAAAAAATTGCAGTAGAGAAGAGAAGAAAAACCAAGTAATTCAATCAATTCTCTTCTCTATCAACTCCCCTTTTTCCAATAATTATAATTTAACTTATAATTAATCATTACTTTTTCCCACTTTTCCCCATTAACCAAATTTCTTAATTATATATATATATATATATATATATATATATATGTAATTTTAATTTCAAGAAATCCAATTAAACTTCAAATTCAAACAAATTAAGACCAAGTAATAATCGAATCTTAAATAAAATTAAGATAACTAAATTATAAATTCTTAATATTTGCAGGGTGTTATAAATGGGCTTAAGATAATGGTTAATTTGACTCAAAACCAAATTAGCTCGCTTGGCCTTCGTTAAGGCCCATATGGGGCCCAATATATGGTGCATTGTACAGAATGTGGGCTCACATTGGTTTCGAGAAGAGCCTTCACTTGGCCCTAAATCAATTCTCAATCTGCTTCGTCTCTACCTCATCCAAGGCCAAGCCTACCAAGCTGCGCCTTACTCACACTAATAACTTAATATCCGTTGAGGGTAATTACAGTGGATAACCTTTTTAATAATAATAATAAAAACTATAGCAACATTTTTAAAAATTACAAATATAACAAAGTTTATTAGTGATAAACTTTATGGTTTATCAGTGATAGTCTTAGACTAAATATTTACAACATAGTCTATCGGCGATAGACTCCAATCATTGATAGACTTAAACAAATTTTATTATATTTATATTTTTTTAAATGTTGCTATATATTTAATTCTATTTTAAATCTAATTGCTATATTTGCAAGTATCCTTATCTTTGAACCTAGGTAAGATTTTGAAATATTTGTGAATTGCAAAACTATGAGATTTTTGTCACTGTTGGGGTTTTATCAAAATTCTAGTTTAATAAATTTTTGGTAAATTGTAAAAAATTGCAAATTTGATAATATTTACAACATATAGTAAAACTTTCAGCTTCTATCAATAATAGACATTGATAACCATTAATTTGTTTCTATCATTAATAGAATAAAAATTTTTGTTATATCTTATAAATATTTTAATTTATTTTGCTATTTTAAAAAATAATTTTAAGTTTTTTTTTTTTTTTTTGGCAAAAGTGTGTTGTGCACGTATCATATTTTTATAATATTCTCATTTTGTCCCCTGCCCTTTGGTGTTTAGGATATTAATCAAATACAATGTAGTTTAGTGTAATTTCAAATGCATGGATATAGGAATGGTTGAAATATAGTGTATTTTGATCCGTTGGTTAAGAGATTTTAGCTTAACCAACCAACCGAATTTTTCTCTATTTTAAAATTTTGAAATTAATGTGTGCATATTAGTTGATGGTGCATCTATGAAGAACAAAGTTTTGGATACATTAATGTGTGCATGTACTCTTGATGGTAATTCTTTGATTGTTCCTCTTACATCTGTTGTTGTTGATTCAGAGAACGATCTAACATGTCATGGTGTTAGTTTTTTTTTTGTAATCTTAAAGTTGCGTTTGGAGAACTTAATGATTTTGTTATTATGTCTAATGCTCACAAGAGAACCAATGATTTTAGTTTTGTGTACGAACCAAATGAACATGATTTATGTGCATTTCATTTATTTGTACATCTTAAAAAGAACCATATGTCTCTTTCGATTGAAAATTATTTCTACAATTGTGCTAGGCCATTTTTCAAAAGGAGGTTGGTAGATTGAGTTGGGCTAGGCCATTGAAAAAAAAAAAGATATTATTGATGACAACCAACATCTCTAAAAGTATGAATTCATGGTTGAAAGAAGCATGAGAATTACCTGTTATTTGTCTTCTTGATTCAATTCGTATAAATAGAGTTTTCAGCGTACATAACTTTCAATGTATGATGAGAACATGATTAATTCAAGTAGCATTAAAGGAGAGTCGGACAATAAATTTAAGTTCACGCTTTTTTATAAAATTATGCTTATCATTGTTAAGAACTTAATTTGTAACCTGCATTCATTTTTATCTGTTGGCAAATACATCCCATTAACCAATTTGAATTTTATCACTGTAATGAAAAATTTATTGTCAATATTTTGAATCAAACTTGCTCATGTATGACATAGGACCTAGATATGATCATGTGTTCCCATGCATGCAATGCATTGTCTAGTAGGAAATTTCATATGCATATGTACACTCATCAATTCTTCCTTTTGGTTCTCTTGTATAAGAAGGAAATGCACCATGATAGTAATGTAGAACAATTTAGAAATATGCACCAAGTTGGTAATGATGGACTTCTTCCTCTGTAAGTTAATCGTCCAGATGGGAGACCTGAAAAAAAAAAATACTTCTTGTTTAGAAAAGAAATCTATTGTTTGTTATAGTACGTGTGTGAACGGAGAGGTCATAATTGTAGGACTGGTAAAGAACCTTTACCCGTTTATTCCTGTTTATTCCTGCTCTTTTTTATTAGTGGATTTTGTTTTCTCATTTTTTGGTTAAACTCTTCTAGGATTTTTTTTTATTAATAAAAGTGTTTTTTTTTCTATCACAGTATGTATTCTATTTATAGTTCTTTGTATATCTTCTTGAACTACATAGGTTACTCTATTGAATTACATTGTAATTGAAGATATTTCTTTAGGTGTATATAATTGATATTTTATTTGGTACGTAAAATTGTTGTTTTTGGTATATAAAAAGCTTTTTAAGTTTGTAATACTATGTCTAATTGTAACTACGATCATAAGACTTAGTCTTGTTAGTTGAGATTGTGATAACTTGTAGAAATATAAGTTATTGTGACCTTTTAGGTATAGAACAATGAAGTCAAAACGCATGATAATGTGTCAAAACGCGTAGCTTCTATCACAAATTCATAAATATAAGTAAATACAATTTAACAAGTCTCCACGCCTATTTTACCTTACTTTTTATTGTTTTATCTCTGGATTATAGAGAAATGAAAAAATCAGTGAATCGCAGAGGAGCGCGTGCTAAGTGATATGAAGCTTGTCTGGCGAATAAACATTTATAGGCGTGGAACCACATCAGCACACGATGAAGATTCACTAGTAGACAAGAATGGTAGTTGGAGCCGGTGTGACTTGACAAGGCTTCCAACGAGGCTAAGAATTGTCGCCAACAAAATCAAAAGAATAATTAGAAGGTTCTAGTTGGCCTCGACATGCACAGAAAGAATAGAAGCTTCCCGCCACAAGTAGCCTATATAAAGCCTCCACCTCAACCAAAAAGAGAGAGGGTGGCAGCCTGAATGGACCAGCCAATGTCTCGTTTGAATAGGCCAAAATCTAGAAAGGTACAACAGAGCCGGCAAAAAGGACTAGCCTTTCTACTCTTCGTAAAAGTTCATCATCTTCTCTGATCAATCTTGTAATTAGGGGTGTTCAAAAAGAAGTTGAAAACCAAACTGAAATCGAATGCATGCAGTTTGATTTAGTTTCTATTTCAAATAAATCGCATAAAATTTGGTTTCGTTTTGTTCAAGATGTTAAAACTGATTCTAAAACCAAATTGAACTTCTTTAATTTAAAAAATTTTAAAAATGTATATAAATAATTAAATATATAATATAGGTTAACTTAGGGTAAACGACTAAACGCCAAAAGTTTGGAAGTTGGAACGAAAGATGAAACGCAAAAGTAATTGCAGATGTCAGACAAAATGAGAATGCTCCCTTCGGCTCCGACAACGCAAGCGCTACCTCTGTCGACGCAGACGCTCCCTCTGGCCGGTGATGCAAATGCTAGGTAGTATTTTTTCTAAATCATTTATAATATCTTCCATGTTGAAGTTATCGTCGAAGCTTCCCTACTGAGTCATACTGTCTCCATCTTCACGGGACTTAAGGTGTGAAGCCGCATTAATAACACTAAGTGATAACATTGTTATCAGTACCGTCATTCTTTGGCGGTACTGATAACATATGCCATAATCGTTTTTCTCTTCATCCTAATACGAATTATTAGAGACAACCATGGAGATTTGGTTTATATATATTTGTGTGTGTTTATAAAATTAAATTGTGCAAAACAATATGTTTGGCTAAATAAATCAAACCACTTGTCTATTAGGAGTAACCATTTTTCCATTTTGTTGTAATATTTGATTCTTTGTCGTAATCTCGCAAGGCCTAATGACACCTAATTCTATATATTGTTATAAAATTTTAGTTATGAAAACTTGAGAAATTCAAATATTTCTTTTGACAAGAGATTAAAACTATAAAGTTATGAAGAAATCAGTTCTTAGTTCTTGAAAATCAAGTTTATAGTTACAATTTTAGGAAATACTTTTCAATATTTAACTCTTGAGGCTTTAATTAACCGAGCTCCATTCAAATCTTGAATTTTAGGAAATACTTTTCAATATTTGACTCTTGAGGCTTTAATTAACCGAGCTCCATTCAAATCTTGAAAAGTATGAGAGTTTAAAATAAGAATACTAATTTCTTGGGTACAAAATATATGTGAAAATATTGAAACTAAATGCATACTATATTAATCATTAACAAACATACTAACTACTAAGTTAATTAAATTAACTAGCTACTTGCTTGAGTAAAAAGTATTTTGTATTTTACTAATTTAATGTGTCTATTTTTTTATGCTAATTAAACTCATTTTTTTATCTCTATTGTAGGCGCTAGGCAAAATGTCGAAAAGTTTGACCAATGAAAATAATGATGGTAACACAGACACTAAATCAACACTAGGAGCAATAACAACTGTTTTAGTGTGAACGAAAATGATGTTGTTGTTGAAGTGATCATGCCACCACTAGAACTTCAACCATCTCGAAAGGAGAGGGAAAATATATCTATGGTATGAGATCATTTTACTAAATGCTTTTAATATAGTGATGATGATCCACATGCTAAATGCAAATTTTGTGATGCGGTGTATGCATGCCATCCAAGAAGGAATGGAAATTCAACTATGAGAACGTATCTTAAACATTACTAAAAAAAAATCATTTTCAATTGAAAGACAATAAAGTAGATATGACTCAAACAAAGTTAGTATTTAAAAATAAAGACAATAACGGTAAAAAAGTTAATTATAAGTTATTTACCATTGAGAATGCTCGAAGACTAATTGTCGAGATGATCATAATTGATGAGTTGTCCTTTAAATTTGTGGAGAATGAAGGATTTAAGAGGTTTGTGCAAGGGACTTTGATGTTAGTAGAACCAAGATTTGTTATTCCTTCTCGAACTATAATTGCTAGAGATATTTTAAGGATATATACTAACTTGGGAGAACAGTTGAGAGATGTTTTTATGAAAAAAGGATATAGAGTCTCACTTACGACTGATACTTGGACATTGATTCAAAATGTTAATTATATGTTTTTTACTGCACACTTTGTTGATAGAAATTGGAAGCTTCATGATAAAATAATTAATTTCGCTTAGATTGAAAATCACAATGGGGAAACAATAGGAAAAGAGATGGAAAAATGTTTGAAATATTGGGGTATTGATAGGGTTTTGACCTTAACCGTTGATAATGCTTCATCAAATGATACAGTTATTGCTTATTCAAAAGAAAATTTTCAAACAGATAGGACAACAGAATGCTTTCCCCCCTTTGTCCATCCTAAAAATATTTAAAGGTGGACAAAGGAAATAGATAAGGTATTTGGCCAATTTTTTTTTTATTTTTTAGAGAGAGACAAAAAGAAAAAAAACTATCAAATGAGAAGGATATCAACCTTATCTCTAGAGCTAGGTCTGATAAATGATGGATCTGATAGACATGTTTTGGCCTCAGCTTCAGATCTGGGCTCAATTTAACAAAATTAAAAAAAAAATCAACCTTAGCTTTAGGACTAGGTTTGATAAATAAAGGAAAAGACCTGATAGACAGGCTTCGGCCTCAACTTCAGATCTGGGCTCAATTTAACAAAATTTGTAAAAACATTAACCTTAGTTCTAGGGCTAGATTTGATAAAGTGGACTCATCTTTCTTTTAAACCGAGTTGAAATTTAAGTTTAAAATATTATGGTTTTCAAAGAAATAAATAGCTCACTACTCCATTTTACCAATACCATTAACAATTGATTAGCATGGTTGTCATAGGATAAAATAAACATGTATCATGAGAACTTTTTAAGCTTTCAAACTCGCCACTCTTTATATCAAACAAACGAATCCAAACTACGAAAGACTGCACTATGTTGTAAAGTCCTAATGTTGTTTTAGTCTTGGACTTCACAAAACATGAATCCTTTAGGATATAGACTTCTAATTGCAGCAACTCACAATCATAGAGATATTTGCCTGGATTTGTAAACACTTATATTTCCTTAAGTCTTAACAAGAGAAAACCATAGCTTTTACTTGGTTTGCGAATACAATAAGTTGTATTGAATCTTTGTTAATTAACAATAGATCGAATAATGGGCTGATGAATAATGAGTGTTTACTATAATTTGATGACATTTTAAAAAAGATGAAAGAAAGGATTGACAAATAAACAAATGTTTGATAAATATGATAAGAAATGAAAAGATAACAACGATTCTCGGAATAGGAGTACAAATAGAGGAGGTAAAAGGAAGTTTATACATGTGAAAATAACATTCTAATAACTAAATGTAAGTTTCCTAGAAATACCCATGACTTCTTTCAACACTACAAAACTTTCTATGAAAAGCCCTCACGCATAATATCTTCAAACATAATCTGAATTCACAAGATTTTTTAACTCAATGCCATCCATATTGGTTAAAAGCAAAGATCCTCATGAAAAAGCCTTTTTCACCACGAATCGACCTTCATAATTAGGAGTCCATTTTCCTCGACGATCCTTTTGAAACGGAAGTATCCTTTTTAACACCAAATCTCCTTCTCGAAAACTTTGAGGGTGCACTTTTTTATTGTATGCTCGCATTAGTCTTCTTTGGTAAAGTTTTTCATGACCTAATGTTGCCAAACGTTTTTCTTCAACGAAATTCAACTGCTCATAACGACCTCGTATCGATTCAACTTCATTTAACTTAGCTTCCATGAGAACTCTCAATGAAGGTATCTCAACTTCTAAAGGTAGGACAACTTTCATACCATAAACCAAAGAAAATGGTGTTGCCCCTGTTAAAGTACGAATCGATGTGTGATATCTATGTAGTGCAAACGGTAAAATTTTATGCCAATCTTTGTATGTTGTTGTCATCTTCTCAATGATTCTTTTAATATTTTTGTTGGCTGTCTCAACTACCCCATTCATCTTGGGGGGATATCGAGTTGAATTTTTATGATTAATCTTGAATTTCTCACAAAGTTCATCCATCATTTTGTTATAAAGGTTCTTGGCATTATCTGTAATAACACCCTCTAGGAGACCATAATGACAGATCAACTCTTTCTTGATAAACTTGAGCATCACTCCTCTTATAACATTGCAGTAAGATGTTGCCTCTATCTATTTAGCGAAGTAATTAATGGCCACAAGAATAAAACGATTACCATTTGAGGCTTTAAGATCAATGGGTCCAATAACATCCATTTCCCACAAAGAAAACAGTCAAGGTGCTGATAAGACATGCAATGAAGATGCTACTGCATGGATCTTATCCATATAAATTTGACACTTTTTACATTCCTTTGCATATTTTATGCAGTCTGATTCCATCGTTGTCCAATAATAACCAGATCTAAGTATTTGTCTAGCCATCATATGTCCATTAGCATGTGTTACACATATTCCTTCATGAATTTCTGTCATAATTTGTTTTGCTTCTTTCACATCAACACACCAAATGAGCACCATATCATGGTTTCTTTTATAAAGAACTTCACCACTTCAGAAAAAGTTCATGACCAACCTTCTTATTGTGCGTTTGTCATTCTCTGAAACTCCATATGGATATTCTCTACACTTTATGCATTGCTTGATGTCAAAATACCATGACTTATTATCATTTTCAATATTCATGCAGTATGCCAGCGCATCTCGCTTTGTAATTTGGATTGGATAAAGTTCACACTCAAGGTTAAGATTAAACATCACTGCTAGGGTGGCTAATGCATTTGCCATTCGATTGTCTTTCCTATAAACATGGTCAAATGAAATTTTTTCGAAATTTTGGGATAATTTTACAACGTATTGGCTGTAAGGCACCAATTTAGCATCTCTTGTTTCCCATTCTTCCTTGACTTGATATTACTAGTATTGAGTCACCCAAAACTTTCAATTTTTTAGTACTCATGTCACATGCTGCTTGGAGTCCCATAATACAGGCTTCATATTCAACGATATTGTGAGTGCATTCAAAATATAACTTAGCCGTTAGGGGAAATACCTTTCCTTATGGGAAAATTAGTACAACTTAAATCTCATGTCTCAACTCATTTGAGGCACCATCAAAAAGCATAATCTATGTCTCATGATCTGTAGCATAATTTTCAACTAGAAATATGTTTTCATCCGAGAAATCAACCCTCATTGGCTAGTAATCTGCTACTGTTTAGGCAGTTAAATGATCAACAAGTGTGATTTTCTTTATTGCTTTTTTAATAACATAAACAATATCATACTTTGACAACAAAACTTGTCATTTTACAATCCTCCAAGATAATGACGGTTTCTCAAAAAATATATTTTATTGGATCTATTTTGAAATATGCCATGTCGTATAATATAACATATATTGCCTCAAATGGTGAGCGGTCCATACCAAAGCACAACAGGTTCGCTCTAACATTGAATATTTAGACTCATAATCGGTGAACTTTTTGCTCAAATAATAAATAGCGTGTTCTTTCTTCCCTGATAAGTCATGCTGTCCTAGAATACCACCCATAGAACCTTCTAATACTGTCAAGTATAGGATTAACAGTCACCTTGGAACTGGTGGTATCAATACAAGTGGGCTCGAAAAATACTGCTTAATTTTGTTGAAAGCTTCTTCACAATCCTCATTCCATTTTCCTGGATTGTTTTTACGTAAAAGCTTAAAGATTGGTTCACATGTTGGTGTCAAATGAGAGATAATATGAATATGTAGTTCAATCTTTAAAGAAAACCCAGAACTTCTTTTTCTGTTTCAGGGGATGACATTTCCATGATAGCCTTAACTTTATCTGGGTCTACTTTTATCCCTTCTTCATTGACAATGAATCCCAATAGCTTTTCTGAGGTTGTCCCAAATGTACATTTGGATGGATTTAATTTCAATTGATACTTTCTCAACCGCTCAAATAATTTTTGGAGTATAGTTGTATGATCTTCATTTTCCTTGGATTTTGCAATCATATCATCAACATACACCTCTATTTTCTAATGCATCATATCATGAAAAAGTATAACCATTGCTTGCTGATATGTTGCCCCGACATTTTTCAAATCAAAAGGCATTACTTTGTAGCAGAATGTTCCCAAAGGGTAGTGAATGTTATTTTTTATGTATCTTCTTCAGCCATTTTGATTTGATTATATACTGAAAAACCATACATGAAGGAGAAATTGAGTATTCTATAGTATTATCCACCAACATGTCGATATGAGGTAAAGGGAAGTTTTCTTTTGGACTGGTTCGATTTAAATCTCTATAGTCCACATACATTCTCACTTTTTTTATCTTTTTTGGGTACTGGAACAATGTTTGCCACTCATTCAGGATAGGAGATTGTGAGTGAGGAACTCTATTTCGATTTGTTTCTGTACTTTCTCTTTTATTTTAATCAGTATATCAGGCTTCATTTTACGTAACTTTTGTCTTACTGGATTGCATTATGGCTTCAAAGGAACACGATGTACTACAATATTCGTATTTAACCGTGGCATATCCTGATAACTCCAAGCAAAAATATCTGAGTACTCATGTAACGAATTGATCATTTTTTTTTTAGTTTCACTGGTAATTGATGTGCCAATTTTTACCTCTTTTGATTCCTCTTGAGAACCCAAATTGATTATTTCAATTAGCTCTTGGTGAGGACCTAAGACCTTATCTTCTTCTTCTACTAATCTTAACAGTTTTGAGGATATTCCTCCGACATCTTCATCGTCACTCTTTTTGTCAGATTCCATAGTGTATATTAAGGTATCAAGGGTAGAACTGGAATTACTAACATCTTTGTTCTTATGAATGTTGTCTATGAAAAGGTTTAAACTTTTGTGTTTAATTTACAAAATGCACGAAAGAAAGCAGAGAGAAGAAGAAATTATAAAGAATGAAAGGAAAATGCAAAAATTTCATTAAATAATAAAAAAGAGTACATTCATGTTGTAAAGCAAACAAAATACTATGGCCTTGGGTAGAGCCACTAGAAAATTGAAGAAATTTGACAAATAAAATCTTAATCATTACTCTTGAAAATGTAGGTAGATTTACAACATTCCAATTGTTAAGCTCAAAATCAGGTAGACATGCATAAACTGTTTTGCCTTCAAACGATACTTCTTGTGCCACTGCTGCAATGGATAAACTCTCCATTTTTGTTAACAAACAATCCTTTGAATCAGAGTCATGTGACGAGTAACTTATACCAGCACTCTTGAAAGTATCATATAATGTTGATATGCATTTTAGACTTGGATCAAACTCCCTCATCTTTTACTTTGCCAAACGCTTTTTCTTCTTTTCCTCTTGAAGCCTGATCTTATCATATACAGATGGCATATAGCCCAAACCAAATCTCCTGTCATTGCTCGGTGTGTTTAGAAGTGTTTCTAAGCTTTGATTCAAAGAATATCCTCCACCTCTCATCACCCTAGTGGTCATAACTTTCATCATAGTTGCATGAACAATTTCAAAAGAGCGAAAAGAACACTCTAATGCTTCCTCTGCTGCCTCAACATTTGCGACTTAGGCAGGATGCCCACGGAGCGAACGAGTCCTTTCTCTTTGTCTTTCTTTCTTAAGTGGAAGTTCTGGATAAGTAGCGTCATGTTCGGGAATGAGATAAATCTCTAAAAAATCAGTTTCCTTATCAATCTCAAATTATTTGAGCCTTGTATTTTCCTCGCCTTCTTTATACCTCATTAAAATCAAGGCATTTTGCCTATAGCTCGTATCAACAATTTTCAATTTTAGAACAACTAGAGCCACTTCTGCAACAGCTGCTATCGATCGAACAAGAACTAGAGCTGAAATAAGAACAAAAGCGATTGTCGATCCCTAGTGGAGCTACGGATGAGACTACTTCTGACCTTTCTTCTCCTTCAACTGAAAGATGAACCAAAAATTTTCTTTGAACCTCGACTGAATACTTCAACTGGCCCAAGAGCCTACTAAAAAGAGGGTGCCGAGATAGATTTCTATCTTACCGCAACAGATTTGCCTTCTTCTTTCAGTTACCTAGCGGAGAATATAATACGAACAGAAAGATCTCATGAAACTCCTAAGGAGTATATCCTCTCTCCCTATCGCAGCCTCTTAATCCACCAAAAGCAGTTGACTCAAGAGCAGCAGTTAGACTCTTTCTCATTCCTTTTGTTGTGACCTTAGTGGAACCTAGCCCTTTTTCATTGAACTCTTTCCTCCTCCTTCAACATAATCTATATTGCTCAAGATTCACCGAAAATCTTTAACTCAATGAATGAGATTGAGCATAAGTTGTGGTGTGCGAAGAGGCCAAAGAGCAAGAGAAAGGCGCAAAGAATATTGCGAGAAAGAGGCAACAAAATAGCCAGGGATCTTGTTAGGTCTCTAAAAACCAAACAAGATTTTCGAAGGCTCAAAGAATCCCACGAAGCGGAAAAAAATACCAATAAAATTGGATAATGAAATCTACACTGTCATCGCGCTGCCGAATCATAGCTCTATGAAAGGATGGAATGCATCGAGCCCACGTAGAAAGGTAAATTGGGTGGGAAAGGTAAATGTGATAGAAAGAGAGATCACTATTTCAATTATTAGTAGTCAATTGCGATATGCCTGTTCTCTTGGAAATGAATGAACTTCTTTCATTCCCCACCATCCATGGAAAGGAATTCCTTCTAGAATCAAGCAAGGTCTTCCTATCTATTCAATCACTGATTTCGAGAAGGGGCAAGACTCACCATCTGCTCTGAGCAGCTTAAGCCCACCTACTTTCGAACGGAGTCAACTCTTCTATTTCAAGGCATGTTCGGGCGGGAAGGAAGGATGTACGAAGGAAGCAGATATAGTAGGGAACTCATGCTTCTTCAGAGGCGAGGAGAAGATTCCCCATCCGGACTAATTCTTCCTACGCAGAGTTCAACCTATGAAAGATAGCTGGATTCGCCTACAAGGAGATAAGGAGTTTTGTATCCATTGAGCAAAGACGGGTCGATACGGATCAAAGTGAGAAGAGGTCTTTCATCCATCCATGATGAGAATCAGTATATGCCTATCGTTGGCTTAGAGTGATTTTCGAGAAAGCCAAAAGAGAAAGGAAACCTCAGTGTCAAACTAGTACTAACTTCAGAATATTAGTGGACTTGATTTATGGGGTAATGAGACCCATAACAAAGAGAGTTTTTTCTTCCCCGACTGATAGGAAGAAAAGGGCATGATAGCTCATAGCATGGAGGATGAGAGTCACACATATCCTCTCACCAAAGCAAAGC
>JBBPDI010000004.1:22163169-22176159 GCA_037974545.1 Cucumis variabilis
GTCGCCGACTTCCGCCGCCATGCCTCATCGGCGATCAACTCCATTATTGTAGGAAAACGTCGCCTCCCTATTCTAGCTGGCGGCTCCAACTCCTTCATCGAATCACTTGTAGAGGAGGAGCCTGAGTTTCGTTTCCGTTATGATTGTTGCTTCTTATGGGTGGACGTTTCGTTACCCATCCTCAGCTCGTTCGTGTCGGAACGTGTTGATCGGATGTTGGAAAATGGATTAGTTAATGAGGTAAGAAATTTATTTGATCCTAATGGATTAGGAAATGATTATGGACGTGGAATTCGACGTGCAATTGGAGTTCCGGAACTTGACGCATTTCTACTCGCTGAGATGGATTCTGCTAGTGATGATAAGGCTCGATCTCGAATCCTTAAGGCGGCCATTTTAAAAATAAAAGAAAATACAATAAAACTGGCGTGTCATCAACGACAAAAGATTCACCACCTCCAAAGCAAATGGCGGGGATGGAATAATCTCCATCGTATCGACGCTACTGAAGTGTTCCTACAACTCAGTAAGGGAGACCATTCTTCTAATAATGTTTGGGAGGCGCTTGTGGTAAAGCCAAGCATCACGATCGTTGACCAATTTCTCTCTGAAAATAGTTTTAAACTCACAGAAAAGGTGTTTAACGCAGTTTTTTGAATAATTTTTTTTCAGTTAATTTAAGGTATATTACTCGTCCAAATGATGGCATGTGACAACAACACGACGTATCAACATCTTTCTCTACCTCGTGTATTGGAGGAGATACACTCATCTTTATACATTCCAATTTAATCATACAAATAAAAGTGTTTGTCATGAACAAACTATATGATTTGATTGGATAATTAGATAAGATGCATGAGAATGGTGGGTTTTTTTAGTGTTTAGATATGTTTTGTTATAAAAGTTAAATAAATTAAAAAGATAGGGCATTGAGTTTATAGCGTCGAATCTGCACGTGCGGTTACTATCAATAGTTTCTTTTCCCACGTGTGTGGAGCTGCTTTGGTGTAGTTGTATTTGTGTTGTAATTTTTGTTTTAAATTTGAGATGTCCACGTGTCTTGATGGATATGGAATATTGGAATAATATGAAAAAAAAAGGGAGATTTATACTAATTTTGGTATGGAGATTATCTCAAATTTCTTTATTTAGCATTTAACATGTTGTTATTTTCATGTAATATGTTATTATTTAAAATGACATTTAAATTATGGTTGATATCGTTGATGCCAAAATTTGGTCAAGCAATAAAGGTAACTTCTATTCATTATTTGAAACAGATTAAAACATATTAGTGTAGTGCACACACACTTCGATACTTAAGTCGGTAATGAATTTTATAACAAATAGAAGACTTTTGTATGTGATTTTGGGATTTTTTTCCTCCCTATCTATAGAGCTTGTTTGACCTTAATAATTTTTCTTAGGGTTTTTGAGTCATTCCCCTATTTTGAGGCATTTTCTCTTGGATCGAGGTTTCTCCTAGTTTGAATTTCGACCCCTTCCTTTTTCCTCTCTCCACTTTGTTTTGTACTCTTGGGCCTTTTCGTTTACCTGTTCCTTCACTCCTTGACCTAACTCTTTATAACTTTATCTCTTAATTCAAAATAATTCTTGACAAATATGAAATTTGATGATAAAATAAGAAAGAAATTAAATGTTTGAGATTCAATAATTCAAATAAGTTGAATCAATATCTCAAAGAAAACAACTTTGAGATTGATTTTCTTTTTTTTTCTTTTTTTTTAAAAAAGGTCATTTGAGTATACAAATGAGGTCGGAAGATATGAATTTATGACTTTAAGGTATGTAGTACGTATCAATGGTTGTATGACCGAGCTATGTGCATTTAGGTTATCATACATCTAGTTGACATATAAATAAATAGTGATTGAAAAAGAAAACTTCATCCAATAGTGATCACAAGAAAAGAAACTATGAACAAAGGAAACAAAAGAATTACATAAATAAATGAGAGATTTTGGACTTGTTTGGACCATGGAACGAGTAATAATTAAACATTATTCAAGATCAAAGTGCAATCATGTTCAATTAATTAATACCCATCATGTTTTTTTGATTGGTTTGGATGAGGAGTTAACTTTTTATTAGTGAAATTTAAGATAATAAAGATTCTCAAAGCATTATTTTAGGTAAGATTATCAATGTAATGCCTAAACTTCAACGTTTATGTGAAAAAATAAAAGATTTTTCAATTTTATTTGTAGCAAAATCTATAAACTTTTAAAACATTTTTCTAACATATAATTAATTTTTTAAATAATATTTGTAAGATATTTTGAATTAAATTCTATATAAAAATAGAATCTTAAATCTCTAATATACAAAATTTTAAAATGGTATAAACAGATTAATCACCTATTACATCTCGATTTAGAAAATTTTAATCTACTTGATATAAAATTAAAAGTTCATAGAATATAAAAACTAAACCAATACCAAGAAATAGAAATGAAAGTTGCACGCAATTTAAAACTAAACCTATAATTTAATCTTGAAATATCTTATTATTATCATTGGTTATATGCAATGTGTAAGGTTGTTAGTGGAGCACAACTCAAAGGGATCTAGACTCCAAAGTCATGATTCCAAATTTATAATTAAGCAAATGAATGAATGATTAGAATAGAACTAGTTAGTCACACTGTCAAACACATATACATATATATTACATTATATTTATATCACATGATATGATATGATATAAAATGTATACACACATCATAAATTCGGAATCGTCCAACCAAATTGCTTCAAAGTATTAACCCACTTTACTTTATTTTAATTTAATTTAAATCATTAACCCACTTGTTACTTTAGTTATTGTTTTTTTCTTTTACTGGGTATATTTTATGTTATCAAGATAAGAAAATTCTGTCACGTTGAAGTAAGAATATACAGCAGTTTATATATATATATATTAGAGACTTCTCATCATTAGATTTTTGTTATTATTTTAGTTAATATTCCCCTTGAAAAAAGAGTACAAGGTTATTTTATTTATATATATATTCCTTTTATTTTTGTTGATGGAAAAATAAAATTGTATATTATTGTTTTATTTTAAATGTTTTTGTTCCTTCAAATAGCTACTAGAATTTTCTTTCCGACCATTTTATTTTAATTGTTTTACTTATCTTTGTGTGTATTATAATATATATATATATATGTATGTATGTAGATGGAGATGGAGATCTTTGGAAACGAAGAAAAAGCATATATTTATGGATTTATGAGAGGATTTCCATTATTTTTTTTCTTTTTAAATTTCTATTTTATCGAGGAGACTTATTTTACTCTAGATGGTGTATTTTAGAAAAACGGAGTAGAATGACTTTATCTATGTATGAAAGTAACATGAATTATTTGGTGAAGGTAGTGACGTGTGAATTGATGCATTAATTTGCTTAAGTCAAATATAGATGTAAATACAATTTATGCTCATGAGAGACGTGAGTGCACAAATGATCTTGAAGAAATCAAATGGGTTATTGAAATTCCTTTTTTTCTTTACATAGGTATGGTAATTAAAACAAAAAGAACAAATATTTGAATTTTTAACCTTGAAGTTGACAATACAGATGTTAGATGGATTGAATAAGTTGACACTATCTTTTGTTTATTAATTTGATTTATTTTTATCTTATAATCTATTCTTATTTTACCAATATGAGCTCAGCTGACAAATACCTACATGTATCCAAAGATACGATCCCCTCGTATCATTTTGGTTCATGGCATTGAGCTACTGAGGGCGAGTTCTATCTGGGCCAGAATTTTGGGTAGTTTTCCCTTGGCCCATGATAAAGTTTTCATTGTGACCCATATAAGATTAGCCCATTTACTTTTAAGGCCCAATTTGTAATGCTACAGTGTGAATCAGTGGTTTTTTGCGCTATTTTTCTCTTGAAAATTAGGCACTTGAACCTTATTTTAAAGAAGATTATTAGAGAAGACCAAAGTTCATAGTTTTCGATAATTACTAGCAATGCCATAAATTATTTGTGAATTTATATAAATCACCCCTTTTTTAGATGACTTTTCATAGCCCTCATCTCTTTCTATTTTCTTGAAGAAAAAAAAACGAATAAATAAGTTTGTCTAATGAATTTTTGATGATAATATAAAGCTGATCGAAATGCTATTTTCGAGTCGGAATCCATCTCTACTTGAACTTATTATTAATTCTACTGCTGTTGAACAATGTTAAACAGTTTTTGGAGTTTTCAGAAATTTTTCCATGTCATATGATTGAAGAGGCAAAATAGCCATATTCCTAATTAATGCTCTTGTACGTTTTGGAAGTTGGATTTGGAACAAATAGGTGTCTTCGACTTCAATTATTATCCCATTTCTGTACTTCATTCATACATTACCAATTTTCATTTACTTCATCCTATTCACTCATCCATATTACTCACTAACATAAGAAATTTTAATAGAATCAACACTTGTAATCTACCCTTTTCTAAATTTATCTCCAAAAAAAATAATTTAATCATTTTTGTTAAAAGAAAACTTATTTGTTGTAATTAGAGAATCTTTTAAACACGTGGTTTTAGGTTGGTGTTAGGATATTGTTTGTGTTAGGGTGTTGATCGTCTTGACCTCGACCCACTTTCCTCAAGTCTAGTCCTGATCTTTTTTAAGTTAACCTGTGGAAAAGATCCTTGCATTGATGTCGTGTCGAATTTATTACACTTTAATGTTTAAGTTAATATTTATGTTGACTATTTCACTTAAGTATAAAAATGGGATATGACCGAATCCTTTTATTTGAAGTTTACTTACGCTTCTTTTTTTGAGATGGTGAAATGAGACTATTTAAGTCGATCGTTTGTCACATACCCCATAATTGTGTACAATAGTAGAGGTGTCAACGATGTTTCTAGTGCTCGAGGTTGTTGGGTACCCATTTAGCCTTACTCTTTTTATTTTCCAATTGTTATATATTTACTAATTTGGCTTCATTATTAGCAAGGTATTATATTTCCTGTTGAGATATTATTTTTGTCAAATAATTATTCTTTTTCTCAATCTTTTTAAATCAAATTAGTTTTTTTTTCTCAATCTTTTTAAATCTCCAAGTAGTCCTAATATGTAGAGATTGGTTGGTTGAGTTTGTTTCCTGCAAATTAGGAAATTGTGATTTTGTAGAAAAAGATTCTTGGGAAAGATATATATTCGTATCTTCTTGATTAGTTGACGACGGACGTATGTGTACGGGTTGAAGACTATCAAAACGTTCGAAATAAAGCAAAAGACATCCGTGAACAAATGAATATAGTTTTATGATGACTTTATGTAGTTGATAAAGTTACTATGTATGAGTTGCACATAGATTGAAGAGAAGGAATATTCATGAAAGACATTGAGTTGAGGGATCAACTCACACATTCAGGGGGAGCCTGAAGTTGTCGTCAACAAGATTCTGGTTATATTCAGGGGAAGCCTGAAGTTATTTTAGTTTTTGTTATAACTATTTTATGTAACTGGAGAAATATGCTACTTTTTGATGAATAAGATTCCTGATCTGAGCATGAGGCTCCCCAGACGTAGGCATATTTGCCGAACTGGGTTACCAACGTGCTGTGCAGTTTATCTCTATTTGCCCTTTAGCGAAACCTGTAGTTAAACGCATAACGTATATCTACAGATTATATTAACAATGTTTATTTCAATTGGTATCAGAGCGGGTTCGATACTCATGGAAACATCAATAGTAGGTACAGCTACTACACGACCACCCATACTGGATGGAAACAATTATTCTTATTGGAAAATTCGTATGAAATCATTTCTAAAATCCTTGGATTCAAAGGCCTGGAGAGCAGTTAAACTGGGGTGGACTGTGCCTATGATTACAATAGATGGAAAGTCTGTTCCTAAGTCTGAGGAAACCTGGACTGAAACTGAAGAGAAGGAATCTATGGGAAATGTTTGAGCACTAAATGCCATTCATAACGGAGTAGACTTGAACATGTTCAAGTTGATTAATTCATGTGTTACCGCAAAGGATGCTTGGAAAAAACTCGAAGTTGCCTTTGAGGGTTTAGGGTTTAGGGTTTAGGGTTTAGGGTTTAGGGTTAGGGTTTAGGGTTTAGGGTTTAGGAACAACTAAAATTAAGACGTCTCATCTTCTAATGTTAACCACTAAGTTTGAATCGTCGAGAATGATGGAAGAAGAGACAATAACTGAGTACAACGTACGTGTTCTGTAAATTGCAAACGAATCATTCAATCTCAATGAAGAAATACCTGAAGCTAAGTTAGTCAGAAAAGTTCTGAGATCTCTTCCCAGGAGGTTTGATATGAAAGTTATCGCAATTGAGGAAGCACATGATGTGTCTACACTCTCCCTCGATGAACTGTTTGGTTATCTTCTCACATTCGAGATTACTTTGGTTGATCGTGTAGAAAGTAAGGGTAAAGGACTAGCTTTTCAATCCATCCAGGACGATGAATTTGTTGAAAAAGGAAAAGCTTCTAATGATCAAGTAAATGAGTCAATTGACTTGCTAACCAAGCAATTTTCAAATATGATCAACAAAATGACTAGCTCTAACAATTCTGAATCTAATAACCGATCTCAGAATAACTTTAGAAGGAGAGAATTTGACCGTTCAAACACTAGGGAATCAGATCATTTATCTGGCAGAGAGAACATATCATTCAAATGTAGGGAATGCGGAGGCCACGACCATTATCAGGCTGAATGTCCAACCTATATGAGAAGGCAGAAGAAAAGCTTTGGGGCTACATTGTCTGATTAGGAATCTGAAGGAATTGCTGAAGAAGAAGAGTTTGTCAATGCATTTATCAGTATCGCCTCTAATAGTAAAGATGACTCATGCTATCAGATAGATGCTGACTTAAATTGTCAACACATAGAGAATATGTCCTACAAGAAGATGAAATCATTGTGGGAAGAGGATACTACAACTAGGGCCATTCAAAAAGAAAAGATTAAGAATTAATGACAGAAAATGAGAGACTTCTTTTTGTGATTTCATCTTTGAAGCTGAAACTAAAAGAAGCTCAAATGAACCACGAACAACTGGAGAATTATGTGAAAATGTTAAATTCTGGTAGTGGGTGTCTAGATCAAATATTGGCCATGGGAAGAACTGACTCGAGTAAGCATGGTCTAGGCTATGATACTTTTGTGAATCAGAAGTGACAAGAAAACAAGACGGTGCTTGTACCAGCACGTGAAGATGTGACTAGCAGTACATGGGAATATTTAAGAGGCAGTAGAATTCCTCCATCTTCTACAAAAACATGGGTATGTCACTTTTGTGGCAAGAAGGGTCATATTAAACCTTTTTGTTACAAAATGTTGAACAAAGGCAGATATGAATGGAGAATGACATCAAATGTTGAAAATGGAAAACATGCTCAGAAGTCTATTTATGAAACTCAGAGGAGTCAAAAGGTGAAAAGGGTGTGGAAAATTAAAAGTGTGTCGGTTCGCCAGCCATATATTCAACTTGCTGACAGAGGTAAAATTCCTTTTTTTATTAGCTCTAATAGCTCTTCATCTGTCCATGTTGAACCAGTGGCTATGGCTTCGAGTCCATCTACTGAATCGGGTTCACAGGATGAGGTACCTTTGGTCGAGTTGTTGCATTCTAAGCTTCGAGGTTCTCTTATGGTGTGGCCCACTTCAGGTATACCTGCTGCCTCGTAGCTTGTATTCATTTTTTTTATCAAAGGGGAAGAAGTGTATTTTGGTTGGGGGCTGATAGTTAGGCTAATTGTTGGTTCAACTTAGTATATTGGTTCTGTTTTTTTTTTGTTTTGGTTCAAATGATTTCCTTGGTTCATTGGTTTTGGGAAATTTTGTGTATGGATGGTTGCTTTATTTTCTGTGTATCAATGAAAATGTTGATGCTTTAAGCTTGGCTATGGGTTTAACTTCTAGTTGGTGTGTTGTTTATCCTGGGGTTTGTGTCAATGCTTCCGCTGTTGAAATGCTATTGTGGATAAGATTGGTCAGAAAAAGAAAATGTTGGTGGTGTTTGACAAAAAAGGGAGAGTTTGTTGAGATATTATTTTTGTCAAATAATTATTCTTTTTCTCAATCTTTTTAAATCAAATTAGTTTTTTTTCTCAATCTTTTTAAATCTCCAAGTAGTCCTAATATGTAGAGATTGGTTGGTTGAGTTTGTTTCCTTGCAAATTAGGAAATTGTGATTTTGTAAAAAAGATTCTTGGGAAAGATATATATTTGTATCTTCTTGATTAGTTGACGACGGACGTATGTGTACGGGTTGAAGACTATCAAAGCGTTCGAAATAAAGCAGAAGACATTTGTGAACAAATTAATATAGTTTTATGATGACTTTATGTAGTTGTTGATAAAGTTACTATGTATGAGTTACACATAGATTGAAGAGAATGAATATTCATGAAGGACATTGAGTTGAGGGATCAACTCACACATTCAGGGAGAGCCTGAAGTTGTCGTCAATAAGATTCTGGTTATATTCAGGGGGAGCCTGAAGTTATTTTAGTTTTTGTTATGAATATTTTATGTAACTGGAGAAATATGCTACTTTTTGATGAATAAGATTCCTGATCTGAGCATGAGGCTCCTCAGATGTAGGAATATTTACCGAACTGGGTTACCAACGTGCTGTGCATTTTATCTCTATTTGCCCTTTAGCGAAACCTGTAGTTAAACGCATAACGTATAGCTACAGTTTATATTAACCGTGTTTATTTCATTTCCCATTTTTATTTCATTTCCCATTTGACATACTTGATGTTCTAGGCTCTCTATGCACTTTTTCCATAAACTTTGGGTTTGGGCATGCTTTTGATCTTTGAACCTTGTCTTGAGGAACTATCACATACTATTTTATCAATGACATCATACAATTTAGGGTACGTAAATCATAAGAGTGCTACTCATTTGTATAACAACGTTTTAAAAGAATTTTAAATACAATCAAATCTATTAGTGGTAGACTTCTTCTATTAGCAGTATGACTCATTAATGATAGATTTTAAAAATTATATCTAAAATTTGCTATATTTACATTTTTACATGGTGTTCTATCTAGAAATATTTTGACCCTATTTGTTAAATTTGCAATCATCATGTTATTTATAACAACAAAATAACATACTCTAAATTTATATATTTCACCACAATTTTATGAAGGTAACACTTAGTTCTCATATTATTAAATTTTTTAAAATTTATCATTTATGTTTTAGTAAGTAACAATTTAATCTTCTATTGTTAAAACTTTTCTCAAAATTGTGTATCAACTTTTAATCATGTAATAATTTAATCTATATATAGTTTATAAGTACATAATCAAGCCATCAAAGTACATATGTGCAACCTCATCATCAACTACTAACATTGATCTTGGAATAATATTGCATTTTTTGATAAAAAATAAAAATAAAAATTATGATATATAATTACTTACAAATTTAGTGTAGGTTTGGGATTCAATCCCTAAATTTTATCGTTTTTATATAATAAAAAAATATCAATAAATAAAAAAAAACTTTTAAAGATTAAAATTAACAAACCAATAATACGAATTCAATTTAAGATTGATCGTGAGAACAAAATATTATATTTTAACAAAAGAAAAAAATCATAATAATCTACTTTTCTAATCTTTTCAATAAAAATAACATATGGTTGACCGTGCACTGTCCCTATCGGTTAACATTTCGTAGAACTTCTCTAACTCAACTACGTGGCTTCACGGTTCTCTTCGGTAACCCCCGATGGATTTTGGTTAAACAATACTTTTCCTTCCTAAAATTTATACTTTAACAAAATAGTTTCTGTATTTTCATTTTTTATATTAATTATTTTTAAATTTGTAAAATTTAAGTTAAAATAATTTATCAATTTTTGATGTTGATGTTTATTATTTTATGAGGTAGGTTTTGTATTTTATAAAATAATCAATATCTTCTTGGTTTAGGTTTAGTGATGCAATAGATCTCATTAATTTTTACGATAATCATTGAACCATTTCAAATTTTACAATATCAAGAGTCATGTCTAGAATGAGATCAAAATGTTTTTCAATAATACATTTTTTTTAAACATTTTTTTCATAATGAGTTTAAATTTAAACACTTACATGTTTAGTTAAACTTTTTTATAGGTGAATTTTGTTTGGTTTATCATTTATAAAAAATGTTTATAACTCAAATTATCATAAAAGACTACTAAACATTATGACCTAATTTTATTAAAAAAAAATATTTTTTGATTTTTTAAAAACTAAACATACTTTAAAATTAATGACGTTTTAAAATTTTGAAATTAGTAAAGCTAAAGTAATGTTTTTTTAATTAAATATTTTTAGAGAATTTTATTTTAGAAGTAAAAGTTTATTGATATTTAAATTCACAATCAACATGTTTATTTATTTTTCTTTTCTTTTGAAAAAATATAATTAAGAGAAAAGAAAATTAATAATGTCATCGAAAATAAACACACATTGTATTGTTTTAGTAATTATTCAAAAGAAAAAAAGAAAAAAATGTGAGATACTTTATTTCTTTCAACACCGTACTATTAATAAGATTAGAGAGAGTAGTATGGAGGGCAGTTTTGTAATTTTCATATAGAATAGAAAAAATTGCCAATTTTCAGTAATCATCTAAATCTCATTTTCTAAAAATTTTATTTTTATTGATTTCTCTCAAATGAATTATTTTATAAATAAATGTCTAAAAAATACATTATTTTAATTTGCTAAATATTATAATTTTTTTAAAAGTATATTTTCTTATAAAATTAAACACTTCAAAATCTCAACCAAACACATCCTAAATTGTAACAAAACAATGTTCAAATACTAAATTATTACAAGAAAGTTTAGGAATTTTTTATTTTTAGTTGTTCTTTCATGGATATTTCATAAAACTGAAACTTTAAAATTCAAACATGGCATCAAACAATACATAAAATAACCAATAGAAAAAGGTAAATCGAATATAAGCGAAACAATTTAAACTCTTTAGCTTGATTTTCTTTCAAAATTGTATAAAGTAACTTATTTCAATGGTTTGTTTTCGAATGAACAGTTTTCTAAATGTAAATTGTAATAAAGTATTTAAATTGATTTAGTTTAAATGTTTAATCGATACAACTATAGAATTCGTATTATATTTTTGAGACAAATATAAACTTACAAAGTCTGTGGTTTAAATTAATATTGTTATTAATTTGCGATTTTAATTAATATATGAGGAAAATTTTAGGGAGAAATTATTTTTTAAAATAATTATATATACATATTTTAGTTATTGATATCTTGAGCTTAACTTTTATCTGTATCCATAGATCAGTTAGGTGATAGGAACATAATTAAATATGAGGAGTGTTGGGATACGTGACTTAGAACAAAATAGAAAATTAACAGTGAAACATGAACAATAGAAATAAAAATTATGTTTAGAAGTATCCATACAAAATGAATTTGATATTACAAAACTATCGATCCTAAATTATATTACAAAATCATCCTTTGAAGAGCCCTCAATCAATCTCTAAAAAGTAAGTTTAATTTAAAAATCAAACATAGACTTTTAGCATTTTAAAAGTTTAGTTTTGAAAAGAGAATCCCAAAGCGAAGAAAAATGCTTTAAACTTTTCAAAAGTTGGAAATATTTTCTAATTCAGCGAATATGGTTTGAAAATACTAAAATTATTGAGTGAAAGCCAATTTATGATTTGATTTGATGACAATTTTTTAGTTCATCGTCTAATGATAAATGCTAAAATTGATTGATAAAATAAGATATTAATTTTGTATGAAATTGGTAATAATTTTGTTATTGAAAATTAAGTGTATTTGTAATGAATAGAATAATTTATTCTACAGAAAAAACAATAAATCCAAATACACACATTAATAAAAATATATAAATCTAGAAGGGAAAAAAGCATGAGTATATCTCTATTCCATTTATTTAGACCAAACGAAATAAACTAAAGAACGACCTCAACCGGGAAATCAACAATCCCGAAACTCCTCCGCCGAAGCCCAGAGAATAGAGAGGGGAGAGATATTACATAGACCGAAGAAGGGAGGAAGAAGGAGAATCACAACAAGATTAACGATGCATTTTATAAATGCGGTGATGTTGACTCGAATGCTAACCCGGAATTCGGGTCTTGAATCGGACGCCGGTGAAATTCCGTTCGGATCGCTCTTGTGGTTCACCTACGCTGGGATCTCTTGTGTTTTTGTTCTCTTTGCTGGAATCATGTCCGGTTTAACCCTTGGTCTCATGTCTCTTGGTCTTGTCGACCTCGAAATTCTTCAACGTAGTGGCACCGCTGTCGAGAAGAAACAAGCTGGTTTGTTTTTTTTCAATCTGTGGTTCTAATTCTTCGATTGTCAATTCCCTTGGGATTCGATTTGTAGTCAAATGGAATCTAGAATATATGTCTCTGCGTTTGGAGTTAATTCATGTTTGTGCTTCTGGCTTGCATCACTTTGCTGTTTACGATTGTGATTGTGCTTATTCTAATTTGTTTCGAATTGCAATTGTTTGCATTCAGCGTCTATACTACCCGTGGTTCAAAAGCAGCATCAGCTTCTTGTTACGTTGCTATTATGCAATGCCGTTGCAATGGAGGTAATTGAATTGATTGGATCCGGAGCCCC
The DNA here is from genome assembly GCA_037974545.1 of Cucumis variabilis. Classification (NCBI taxonomy): domain Eukaryota; kingdom Viridiplantae; phylum Streptophyta; class Magnoliopsida; order Cucurbitales; family Cucurbitaceae; genus Cucumis; species Cucumis variabilis. Next base: position 22,175,856 of record JBBPDI010000004.1, read on the forward strand.
CCCTTTTCTACAATGCATACAGAACAGGGACGTTTTCCATTTCTTTCGAAATGAGGATGACATTTAGGTGGAGAAATTATTACTAGAAATTATGGGTTTTATCTATGAGATTTTTCAGTTGAACAACAAATATTTGTCATTTCTCAATGTATTCGTCGCTGTATTTTGGATACCTGTATTGAATTTTGTATAGCTTCTCACTGTTTGACATTTGCTACCTGCAGGCACTTCCTATATACTTGGATAAACTTTTTAATCAGTATGTTGCTATAATTCTCTCTGTGACATTTGTATTGGCATTTGG
>JBBPDI010000004.1:22226389-22241482 GCA_037974545.1 Cucumis variabilis
AAACTCCATATTCATCCTATCAACCAAGATTCACACTCAACTCACAAACCAACATCCAAAGAACACGACTTTTCCGTTAAATAAAAAACTCGTTCCAAAACCCATACAACAAAATACAAACACATGCACAAAAAAAAAAAAAAAAAAAGGCAAGAGCAAAAACAAACGAGAACGAACCTGGTTGCGAGTAAAGCAAGAACAAGAATTGGAGGTACAATATTCAACATCAACGACTTCTCAAGAAACTTCCATGAAACAGGGTCATTGTTATCCCAACAAATGTGCGAAACCAGGAGATTAGCAAGCTCAACTGACGGCAAAACGACTCCCGCCGAGTTCAAATTTGAAGAGAGCTGAATGGCCCAAAGAAGAGGATCAACTCCCTTTTGTTGAGCCACCTTGGTTAGCTCAGTAACTCTATCCCACAGATTGTTTTGAACAGATACCGCCATTTTCGAGCCAGATTGAACCGATTTGTTTGGCCAATTGCTGGTGGTAAAGTGCTGAGGGAAGAACACAGGATGGAAAAAATTTTAAAAAATAAAAATAAAGAAAACTAGAGAGAAAGAAAAAGAAAGTTTGAGAACAGTGCTTTTGGTTTTGGATCGCCAATTATATAATTATTTAGATTCTCTTCAAAATTATTTTCTTTTTGCAATTTTGTAATGGATTAAATCTATATCCTTACAATATAAATATTCAGAGGGTAGGAACGTAATTTTACGTCTCACTTTAACCTTTGCCCTTTCATGTATTTTGAGGGAGGATTGCGTTTCATTAGAATAGTTTGCATTTTTATTCTTTTATAGACTATTTTAGTTTGATAATAAAATAATAAATAATGTAACAAATAATAAAAATTACAACAAATAGTAAATAATGTAATAAATTGAGAGTTTTGAAATAATGTTTATTTGTAGGTAATTTGAGACTTTTAAAAAAGTATTTAATGTAGTATCCTTATTATAGTTGTAAATAATCTTTGTCCAAACGATACATATGTTGTTGTGTTACAACTATTTAGATCGAGTAATTACAAAACTACAATTATTTAGATTGAGAATTAGAAAGCAAAATATTACATCATTCTAAGTAATTACAATCTAACGGAGACAATTATGTCATTTTTTAATTATACCATTGGAGTTAAACATCAAAATTTAAAAATAGCATGTGTTTAAATACACAATTACCCCTTTGCCTTTTTTTAATTTTGTAAATTCTTTATATTAAAATCAAAATAGTCTATGTATCTTTTAAAGGTGGAAAAAAATAATGTTGGAAAAGAAAAAAAAGTTAACCACAGATATATTGTTGAAAGAGACATAAATAGTAAATTATTTGTTTAAAATAAAGGATAGTTTCATTTATAGTTAAATAATTAAAATATTTACAAACAAAGTTTTGGATAATATCGTATAAATTGATAAACTTCTATTATTATCTATCAATGTCATCGATAGAAATGATATTAGTGTCTAGGGGTGTTCATAGTTTGGTTTAGTTCAGTTTCAAGCTACACACTAAATCGCAAAATGCAAAAAAAATATAAAATAAAATAAAATCTAATGTGAAACCGAACTGAACCACACGTTTTGTGTTAAATAATGAAAATGCAGTCTGGTTTTAATCTTAGAAAATCTCAGACCACCAAATCATCGAGTTTGATCAAATTTGTTTTTTTTTTTTGTTTTGTTTTAAATCGCGGACAATCTTAGGCCACCAAAACAACTGAGTTTTATATATATTTTTATTTTAGATCTCAGTTCGGGTCAATATATTTAACCAAGTTTTAGAAACAAATCTTTTATGAACATTTTAAATTTTTTTAGATGAAGTGATTCGGTTTGGTTTTAGAATCGGTATAAAATATTTAAATCGAACCGATCCACATGCAATCAATTTTGGTTTGATTTTAATTCGGTTTTGTTTGGTTTTTAAATATTTTATAAACACGGTTGTTAGTGTATATCAATGTCTATTATTGATAGAATCTGAAACATTTGTATATTTTATAAATATTTTTGTTAAATTTGCTATATTCTTCCATTCTCCTAACATAAACAATAGTAGTTAAAGCAGTTAAATTATATTCATTTAAATTTAGAACGTGTTTCTATGAAGAAAAAAATGTTTTTCAATAATACATTTTTTTAAAATTTATGTTTTTATATATAAAAATTTTTCAAAATTTGGTTCTGTCTGTTTTTCTCAAAATAAATTATTTCTCAATTTTATTTTTTATAAATATATTTTAAAAATATTATAATTATAGAAATATCTTTTATTGCAATAATAATTATTATTTAATTAGATAGTAAATAATGCAAATTGTATATTTATTAAGGTCTGTAGCAAAATTTTAATCCAAATCTAAAATAGATAACCAAAATTTTAATACAAATCTAAAATATTCATGTATATATATATTTATTATTTATTTATTTTTTGCTATAGAAGATAAATACTTTCCATGGGTAAATTATTCTATCTATTAATGTAGAGTTATACATGGGTAAATTAGAATACTATTCTTGGGTGGAGATTATTATTTTCTGGTGGTGATTAAATTTTTATTTCATTTAATTTTGTAGATATTGAATGATTTTTCCTTTGTTTAATTTTTGTTTTTAAGAAAAGACAAACAAATTTATTTATAGATAAACATTCATACCTCTATTTAGGGTGGTCAATGAAATCCAAATTTTAATTATAAATTTCCCCCCTTTCCTTTTTTGTTTTGTTTTGTTTTTAATTTCCTCCCCCAGTTTTGCTTTTGTATACCACTAAAACCCTATCTTAAGCGAATTACCATTTCTGTCCTTCGTCAGGGACAATTGGAATCCAACTGCCCCCCGCCCTCTCTTAATTGAACCGGTCATCCATTAAGGACTCTCTTGTAATTTGACGTTTCGTGTTTTGTGAAAAGTACTCTCCTTTTCTTTTTTTTATTATTAGTAAGTTACAACTTTTCACACCCACGATTAGCCCACCATGGCGCCACTACTACAACACTCTCCACCAACCACTCCCACACAGGCTAACTAACCCCAACCAGCTTACAACTCACTACACCATCGTTTTAATCAAACAAATTTACAGTCATCAAAATTTTATTTTTTAAAAATACATTTTCTTTCGAATGATTTTGATTTTGAATGTTTTCTTTAAAATTGATTGTTTTCCGATCTTATTTTCTTAAAAAAAATGTATTTTGAAACGTTACCAATCACTTTAATTTTTTTTTATTTTTTAAAATTTAAACACATCTTTTAGTTAATTACTTTAGTGGTATTTATTAGATTATATTGGTTATTATATGTATAGTCACTAAAAATTATGGTACGTGAGTTAGAAAACATCTTGTTTAAGGTATAACAATAGTGTGTCTAGAGTGTAGACAAATACTAAACACCTTAATAGAGAAATTTCAAATAGATTGTTACTTAAAATATTTGAAAACGTCTAACTATTAAAATTTTATATCCAAATACTAGCTAGGCGTGGTTATTATAGTCTACGTCACCTGAATGAAGTTAGAGACCCAAATGACTTCTCAACATATGATTGAGGGAAAAATTATTGTTTTAGTCAATGGACTTACAAATTTGTTTCAAACAAGTATTTAACATATATGTTATTTGAGTTCTCAATTTGCATCTTATAGGTTTGCCAACACTTACACTTTCTCTTCAAATATGTCCTAAACTTTAGATTTTGCATTTAATAAATAAAAACAAATACTTTTTATTCCTACAGCTTAAGTGTCAATTAATCTATAAAGTTTAGTTCTAATAAAGTGTCAACTAAACTCTATACTTCTCTAAACTTTAGTAGGTGACGATTTTATACCAAATGTGAAAAATATTATTGTGATTTAATGAAATTTATTTATATGTGTAGATTAATAAATTAATTATGAATCAATTTTTTTGTAAACTTTAAAGACTAAATAATATTTTTAAAGACTAAAAATCGACACTTAACTTTTATAATATTTTTTATGAGAAAGACCGAATTATTACAAATTATAAAGTGTATGGGTTAAATTAAAATCGATACTTATTAAAACTCGTTAATTAAATTGTCACAAATTTAATAGTATATAGATTAATTTGGTATCGATTAAAATTTATGGACTTTCATGAAAGTTTAGGTAAAAAGCAGTTATCACATATTGTAATACTATTAAGGACATTGTTTATGCATTTCTTCGTTTTTATCCACGTATTGAAAAATAATTAAATTGTTTTTAAAATATAATTTAACAAGTGACAAATTGTAGTTAGTTTAAAGTTGTAAAAGTGTTAAAATTTGGTCGTTTAGAGAATTTAAATATAATTAAAATAGGTGTAAATTTAAGAAGTGTTGAAATACGTGAAAAATTATGGTCAAAATGAAAATAGAAGCATAAAAATGGTAGAAAAGAGAATTGAGTTAAAAATTATAGGAACGGAATGAGTTTGATAACATAAATCGAGTTTAAAAAAACTAATGAATAAATGAAAATAGGTGTAAAAAGTTTGACGAGGGTTTGAGAGTGGATGGGCATTAGGTGGGAGAGAGTGACAAATGATAAAGGTGGTGGGAGTGAAAAACACACAGAAGGGCAAAAATAAGTTAATGGGTCCATCAATGCACCACTTTCTTCATTCTCACCATCACAAAGGCCATAAAATTGCTTTATAATATATTGTTTTTTGGTTCTATAAGCAAATGCCTTTGTGATTAATTAGTTTGTTTTTTATGATATTTGTTTTGTGTTGAAAATGAAAGGCTTTGCAATTTGGTTGGTCCCTCTCTCTCCATATATATTATTTTATTAAAATATCATATTAAGTGAAGTTTATTCGATTTTAGTTATGTACTTTCAATGTAACATTTTAAAACTATTATTTAAAATGATAATATTTTTCGTGCAATAAAATATAATTGTTTTAAAACTATAGTAAAAATTTTAATAGAAAAAATACAATAACTAATAATATGAACTAAATTTAAGATTGAACAAACTTGGTTCATAAGTATCATTAAAATTGTATTTTGATTTTATTTTTCTTAAAATCTTTTTTCTTTTAGAAGTGTGAAATGGGTTTTTTCCCCCAAAATTCTATTGATTATTAGGGGGTTGACTCGAATTCTCCTTGGAAAAAATCATTATTTTTGAAAAAGAAAATCTAAAAGGATTGATTTAAGAGATAGACCAACAACAGATGATGACAAGTTTTGAATAGTAGTTGTATTGTTGGATTTATTTTGATTCACTTGTGGTTTATGACAAATGATTCAAATGGATATACAATCAAGTTGGACTAAAATTACAACTTTTTAATTCATTTTCTTTATTTAACTTTTTTTTTTTTTTGCCTGTTAAGAGAGCATTTGGACTAAGGAGTCAACGAGTTGGTTATTGCAGTCATATGTTATAATAGTATGTGTTTGAACTGTAAACTATTTTAGTTCGAGAATGAAATAGTAAACACGTACAATAACAAGTAATAGAAAATAATGAATTTAAAGTAGAAAATACCATAAGAAACGAGATTGATTGTAGTTAATTGGAGACTACAAATAATATTTACTGTAGGGAAGATATGGTTATTATAGTTTTAGGTAATCATTACTCCAAAAACAGCTAAACATTTGAATTCCATAAAAAATAAACCTAACTCGAATCTTAGGAGGTATTTGGGGCAAAGATTATCTTAAAATTATAATAACTACATCTTGGATGCTATGATTACTATTTAAAAGTTAGAAGTAGCTATTCTCAATACTATTTCAAAACTCCAATTTGATCATGCGGTGTTTACTATTCCCTACAGTTTTTACTATTCTACATTCATCATTTTTTTATTATTTGCTAAATTGTTTACAATTTTTTTTTATCAAACTAAAGTAATTTACGCCTCATACATTAAATTAAAATAATCTACGCCCAAACACAAATTAGTATATAACTTAAAATTACAATAATCAACTTATTGTCTCAAATGCTTCTCATCGTTTTAGACTTTTTTTCTACTTTATGATATTTGAATATTGTTGGGTAGAAAATTCGTACATTGTACAAATAATAATTAAACGTGATAAATCATTTAACTTATGTGTGAAACAAAAACATTATCGGTTAACTTATGTGTGCATATATAATTGTTGAACGAAAAATTTTGGACTAATCACAAATTTACCATGCCACTTACCAAATTAACGACAAAAAATACAAATAAGTGAATTTGAGACTAATTAAAAGTTTAACATATGTTCCAAGTTGACATTGAACACAAAAATTGGCTAATTCAATTTTAGACTAATTAGAAGTTTGACCCATGGATCGAGTTAATTATTTTGGTCAAATTAGATATTATTTATTTTGACTAAAATTCAATTAAACCAAAAAAAATAAATTTAATGTAGCCCAAATGGTTAATATGACCCAAAACAATCTATATGGTTGAACTCATAGATCTGATCCATGAACCAATAAAGCTCAAATCCATAAAATTCACTAGAAATTAACCAATAAAACTCAAATCCATAAAATTCACTAGAGGATCTTATAAATTGAGGAGATTTCTTCCTTTAAAGGAGGGACAAAAAAATTTACTCTAGAAGGTCTACAGATAATTCTCTCAAACACATCGCATCATAATCAACGTCAACACAAGTTCAATTTCACAAAATAAGTTTCTCTAAAATTCTCATGCGAACAAAAACATCATTCCATTGCATGGGTTTTATTTTTGCTTGGGTTTTATTTCTATATACTATATTCATGTAGTATAAATTTAGTCTAAGCGATCAACATCCATCTTCTAAAATATTAGCTAAAGTGGGTTTTAGCTATGTGATAATTGATGTGATTTTCATCTCAAAAATTTGAAAGTTTCATTCTCTTATCCAAAATTATTATATTAACAAAACTTACATAACAATAATAGCTGAAATGAAATTATATTATATTCTTAATTTAGTGAAAATTTGATTATAAATTTTTAACTATAAATTATATATTTGAATTCGTCATCAAATTTCATTTTGATGATAAAATTCAAAAGTTAAAATTGTGGTACATACCATGTATTTAAAATCGTAAGAAAATAAATAATTAGTTTAATAAATGTAGATTCACATCGAATATATATATATAATATAAAAAAATTATATTTCTAAAACTTAAAATATTATATAAATTTTAGGATTCATGAGTTCGAGCCTTTAATATTTTTAGATAGGATTACAAGATTCCTTACTTAATTAAAAATTTAGAACAAAACAAACACATGTTCCTTCCCTTTCCAACCAAACCCTTAGAAGTATTTGAGAGTAATAAAAGACATTATATTATAAGGAAGATTTGCAAATCATGATTTAGTGGATACATTAATGTGATTATAAAATTGTGTGTCAAAAGAGATAAAGTGGGATAGAATTTATTCTTTTTTTGCCCTTTATTTATCATATTAATTTAATTGCATGTGGGGGAGTAAGTAAGTAAAAAATTTGATATATAAATCAAAGGGGTTTAGGGGTTAATTATAAGTGGTTGGAAGATTTTGCATTTAGAGAGAGTGATTAGGTAAAGTGGTTGAGTCATCTAAGTAAGGTATACCAAACAAACTTTATTATATTTTAGTATCAAATAGTTGGTAATCTTATTATTAAAAATAATCAACAACAACAACAACAAATTAATGAAAAAGGTGACTTTAGATTGGATAGAGTGTTGAAATTAAATTAATTTTAGAGCTACATTAACTACTAAGCTATCTTGTGCAAATTTGGTATCTATTGAGATTTGAAGTAAAAAGACAAAAGATTCTTTATAACTCTTAATTACTCAATCTCAAAGGGGAAAGTTTATATTATGATTGCAATGGTTGTATAGTAGACTACTAATTCATTTTAAAAATAGATCTTTTTTTTTAAAAAAAAAATGTTGAGTAAAATATGATTTATTTGCATTTGACTAATCAGTACTTATAAGTTTAGTAATTTAAAAAATGTAGGACTCTTTTATCAAAATTATGTTGATTTCAAATGAATTTAAAAAAGGTTCATTTACTGTTAAACATTTTTTCATCATTCAAAATTAATTTTAATAAATATGAAATTTACATTTGAAAGTGTAAAATTAAATATTAAAGTAGTTTTGAATGATTAACGTATGAAGTAACTATGAATATAACAAAAGTGATTTTAACCATTTGAAAATCTCTCGAAATTTGCATTTAATTACTAAATTTTCAAGATACTACTTTATTACTCTTTAAGGTTTGTAAATAATTCATAACTAGTTCCTTCTTAACATAATAAAACAATGTTTGGATCCCCTATTTCTCATGTTCTTAAAATAAATTTCGAAAGAAACTTCACAAGATTAAACATTATTGGTAAAAGTTCAAAGTTGATATTACAACAAAAAAAATTTAACCTAATTTTTCATATTTTCTAAAAAGATTAGATAGTACACATGATCGATGTTGCTATCTAAACTATTTTTGTCGGTTCTCCTCCAAATTATCAAATATCTCTCTCAACTTAATTTAGCTTCAAGACTTTGTTTTAACATATACCATAAATTACAACTTAACCAAGTCCTAACCTATGTAAAGTAATAGTAAAATATTATCAAATGGACCATACCTAAAAATTAATATTCGTGGAAAATTTCTCTTAAAAAGGTTTAAATATCAATATAATTTTTTTAAGTAATTAAATTAATTAATTAATCATCATGCTTTACATACAAAAAGAAATGTAAACCTAAACATTTATATCTCTCTCTTTTTTCAATGGTAAAGTGAAATTTATTCCACAATGTTAATTCATAATGTGCATGTAACTCTCAAAAAGGTGCCTTATCACCTAAATCAATGCGGCAAAGGCAAGCAAAAATAAATTAAATAAATGGGATTAAAAGATGATAAAAAAAAATCCAATATTGAAATTTAAAAAAAAAATGAAAAATTCCCACTATCCCCACTATAGGAGAGTTGTCTTAATGGACACATCAAAAAGGTTAGAACATAATATCTTTTTAAAATAATTATTTTTTAGTTTAAATTTTTAGGTATGTTTCAACTCTATTTGTAAAATTTGAGAAGTTCATTTTTATTAACGCTGAAATTTGAAATCGATCTAAAAAGCATATTTGTTGTTAAAATAAAGGATGAAAATGAATCATAACTAGCAATTAATATATAATTAAAAGGCGTCATATATTATTATTGTTGAATGAAAATTTCTTTAAGCTATGCGATATAGCTATGATTTAAACGCCAATTCTTTATGTAATGTGAGAAGACTAAACTATGTTTTCAACACTATGTGAATGAAAACTTGAGAGTATTTCGTGTTTTAGTTTTTTAACTATGTAATATTGATGATAACATGAGCTATGCGAGATAGCCATGGGAAATGTTATAACATCTCATCGCATATGTTAACATCCTAAGTGAAATGGTCAAATATGATGAGAAATATTAAAATCATAATCTTTATCACATGATAAAAAGAATCAAACATTTTATTACCGTTTAGCATATGAGTCAACATAACTCCTCCATGAATAAAAAAAAAAGGTTACAAATTAATTTCCTGATACTATATATATACTTTCCTTATTCTTTAGTTTGGCACGCGTGATAAATTTTCATAAGCAAGAAAAAAACTCTCTCTAAGACTTCTTCTTTGAGTTTACCGAGCATTAGTGAGTGTTTATCTGAGTGTTGAGATTCCAATTGATTTATGTGCAAAATCAATTGAAGAACAAAAGATTGTTTCATCTTGAGGACGACATTGCTATAATTCTGTTTGAACAAAAAGAGCAGAGCCACGAAACGTCTTAAAGAGAGCACGATTCGCGACTTTACCATCTTCTAACTAATTTTCGTTTTAAAGTTTTGCATTCTAACCACTAGTCGTTTTGTCAATTTAGCGGGATAATTAGTATGCGATTTAACCACCCGACAAACGGTACATTAAGCGAGTTAAGGGACAAAGTGCAACAATAATGTAACAGATTAAGATGGTTCATGGTTGGTTGTACCATATTTCATTTCACATCTCTAAAAATATTGTTACAACAATTCACCTAATCAATTTTTACACCGACTATTGCATCAATTTACACCAATAACGTCGTACATATGTGTAATTTTTATTTACAGAAAACAAAATTTCACTCATGCATTTTTTATAACAAATTTTTAAAGTTGAAAAAGTAAAATAGAAAAATGTTTGTATAAAAACTTCCAAATATACATATGGAGCATTCATTTTACACAGTGTATAGATTTATTTCTAAGATTTTAAGTTCAACGTCTATCTTTAAAATGATGAGATTCTCTTGTGATATGAAGTGTCTTTGAATAGACACCAAAATATATTAAATAAAACCCATAATTCAACAAAAATCAACATCCATCCCAATCCTGTATAAAAGGAAAATTTTTATTTGGTGCAAAGTTTCTTAAGGTAGTTGAGAAAAAAAAAATAAATGCGAACAAAAAAAATAATTGCCACAATTCTTCCATAAGTTTTGAAATAAATAAGTTTTTTCCTATTAGGGGTGATCACATACCTTTTAGAAATTACTCATATATTCCTTACCTTCTTATCCAATGATTTCATGAAAAAATATGAATATCAAACTATAGGTTTATTTTTATTTTTCAAATTAAACGATCATGAAATATAATATATGAAGTTTAGGAAATAATAGAAAATGGTGAAACAAAATCAAAATCTCATTGTTTTTTATTTTTTATTTTTTATTATTACTAACAACTTTCTCATATCACAAAGATGAGTACAATTAACTCAATTAGTATAGTGCAATAATGTATATATATTAATTTTGAAAAAGATGTTTAACTCTTTCACCTTACATATTATCAAGAAAAAACATATTTTTCTTACACGAATACATGCATCTCGTTTCTTTTTCAAAATCTTTACGTCATCTTGGAATATATTGTCAATTTTTTTTTTAAAATAAGAATACTAATTTGTCAAACCCCCACATTCAATCCTTTTAATGGTAGAAGGAAACTATCTTTTTTTGACTTTTGCTATTAGTCCTTCAAGACTTGAAACAAAATTTAATGTGTAAATTAAACCTAGGGGGAGGATTAGTAGAAGATTATATTGGAATTAGCAAATACATTTTTTCCATAAACCCAAAAAAGTCAATAAATGTATATATTCTCTATTAAAAACAACAACCAAAAGTCAATTGGAATTTAAATTTAGAGGGCAAAGAGTAGAATAGGTCTAGGGAAGAAAGATTGTTAGTTAGTACAAGCAATAATAATTCGTACATTAGGAAAGTTTTGACTCTTTGTAATGGCTTTTCACATAACATAACATATAGTTTTAGATTATATATATATAATATCCACAACTTTCAGATCACATTCAATTATTTTAATCACAGTACTTTACCTTAAAAAATCAATTCATTGATAAATAAAAAATAGCACAGGACGACCATGTGAGAAATGTACATGACATATTAGGGTTATATTGAATTGACAATGTAATCAAAATTAAAGAAGCAAATTAGTTTAAGAAAAGTATTTAAGGTGCCATTTAATAATTGGTTAGTTGTTTGTTCTTTATTTTGAAAATTAGTAAGTTAAATTGGATTCCGTAGCATTCAAAATTATAGTAACATTAAAAGTTAAAAATGTATAAGTGGTTTATCTAAGGAATAAGAATAATTAATTGGCAAGTTTACTCGATTTATCAATTGAAGCATAGTTTATTGGCATCTCTATGTTGGACTTGGACTTCTGTTATCTACTTAATTTATTGGGCTGAAGGTCACAGGTCCAAACATAACAACACTTTGTATGGCCCAATAAGCCCCACAATAAACTGGATTCTCTTTTGGAAATAAATGTAAGAGGTTGCTTATTTTATGTTCGATTATTTTAGGCTAATTAATCTTTATTTGGTTAATTAAGTAAAAAATCAATTTTTTAATTAAATGTTTGATAATAGAAAATGTCTATACAAAGATAAATTCTATTAAATTCTATTTTAATTTTCGTATCAAGATACCTAATCAAAGTTCTAAACTGAGCCTAAGAGAGGAGATAAACACAATCCCTTGCTAAAACATGTGTTCTCATATCTTGATTTTTTGTTGTTTTTATACAATGTCATGGATTTATTATATAACCGTAAAGCCAAAACTTACTTTTTAAAGACATACAACGATTACAAATGTACGATATATATGGCATTGAGTTATGTAAAAAAAATTGCATAATAAACTTGACTTAATTGATTTATGGATATACCATCGATAAAAAAATTTAGAGATTTGGATCGTATGTTGTTGAATTATAAATAATTGTATGTTTTAAGAAAGTAACAATGATAAAATGGACACAATTATTTTATTAAAATTCAAGAAAACGATAGTTATTATCATAAATACAAAATAACTATAACGAAGTTTATAACTCTTTTAAAACATGAACTTTTAATTGAAGCAACAATTTGAACCATAAATTTTAGTTATTATATTCTTAATTTTATAACAACCCATACTTTAAAGTCTAATACGCAACATTAAATAAGTTATAATAGATCATTGTGTTGAAAACAATTCTTCCAATTTTTTTATAAAAGAAAAAAAAAAAAGGGTCGAAAGAGAACCTTATTCTGTTCCCCACCGAAGAGAGAAAATAATTATATTTCGAAAAAAAAGGTGATGGACCCAAGGCCATTGACCTTTACTTCACCGAATCCAATTCAGTTCACGTTCTTGAAACTTCATATGGTCACTATTGGCTGGATCATAATCGCCACCCAAAATCTGTTGCAAACAGGGCCCCATCATCCTCCCATCAACAACAACACATCAATCAAAACACACACAAGTATTTGTGCTTAACCCATCATCTCCATCCATACACTTCCTACTCTTTAAAACTCTCTTTCGAGTGGGAATTATAATTTTACTCTCAACATCGATTTTTCATTACTCTTTTTTATTAACATTTTCAATCTCTATACATTTTTAAAAAGAAAAATTATAAAAAATAACAAATTTAACAAAATATTTACAGAATTTTTAGATTCTATCAATAATAAATATCGATATGCTTTTATTAATGGCATTGATAGACAATGATATAAGTCTTCTATCAATTTCTATTATTGATAGAATCCAAAAAATTTTGTTATAGTTTGTAAATATTTTAATTTATTTTGTTATTTTTAAGAATGCACATTTTAAAAATATATTCACTTATTCACCTATTTTGTTTATTTAATTAATTTTAATATTAAAAAAGAGAAATTTTTAAAAATAGCAAATTTTATAAAATATTTACAACTTATAGCAAATTCTATTACTGATAGTCATTGATATGCTATAGTAATAGAAAACTATCAGTTATAGAATTCAAAATTTTGTTATAGCTTGTAAATATTTTAATTTATTTTGCTATTTTTAAAAATGCCTTTGAAAAAATGATTTTTTTACAAACAGAAAAATTTGACAAACTATTTACAATCAATAGAACAAAATCACTAAAAGACAAAATTCATTATACTTGATTTTTCTATGGAGTATAAATATTTTGTCAAATATTCAGTTTTCAGACTAAATTTAAGATTTAATAAAGTACACCAAAATGATACTTTAACCAATATTTTAATATTAACAAGGTTAATTTACATATATAAAACTAAATTAAAAATATTTATGGCTATAACAAAATTTAAAAAAAAAAAAAACTTGTAAAGTCCGTATAACTTGAGTTATTTTTTTTTCCATAAATTTCAGATTTACCCTTTCATAATTTATTCATCTCATCTTCCATAATTTATTCTTTGTCATCTCTCATCTTCGACGTCATATTTTTTTATAAAATAATATGTGTTTCCTTATCAATACTTTTTCTTTTTTTTTCACTACATAATTGTTGACTAATATCTAAATCATCAGTTGTCTATCTAAGATAGACAGACATAGACCACTATCACTAATAGATCATTTAGATTTGGTACAAGATCATTTAGCCTAGGTACACGATTGTTTAGATTGAGTACAATAGTACAATATTGTTTAGACTGGGTACAAGGGTTCAAGATCGTGTAATAATATCGTTTAGATTTGATACAATATCATTTAGACTAGGTACAAGATCGTTTATACTAATTACAGGGGTACAAGATCGTGTATAACAATATCATTTAGATTAATTATATGATCATTTAGACTTAGTACAAAATCGTTTTTTCACGCGTGTGTTACTGATTAATTGTGAGATATTTTTGTTACTTCACTTTGTAGGTGTGTGGACTTTTTCTTTTTTCAAAATTGTTTTATATGGTGTAAATATTTTCGTGTTTTGTTATGATTTTAAAAAATTCCCAATAAAAGAAAATGGAGAGACAAAATAATAATAATAATAAGAGACAATGAAAAGCAGGGAGCATGTGAAATAATGCATTCTACAAACACATTCGGCTATTCTTCTCTTTTATGATAATAAATGTGACAACATCCACAATAATACTAACTTAAACTAACCACTAATTATAATCAATCATTCCTAATTCCATACTTTAGTGTTTATGTCACATTTAATTCTTTAAAAAAATGGTGAACTTTTGGTTCTTTTTCTTCTCCTTCGAAAATGAGCACACAGTTCATGTAAAATATTTTATTTTTTTGTTTAAATTGTATTTTTCTTAGCTTTATCGTTACCATACAATATTATTTTTGTAAGTTATACGATAAAGATAGAATTAAAGATTTGAATCTTTAATCTTAAAAAAAATGTATATATACGGTTGAGATCGATATTTAAGTCTTATACGAATTTCACATCTCACAAACAAAAAATATTGTAGAAAATAAAACCTTAATTTTGAATTGAATATAAAAATGTTTAAATCAATTGAAAGGGAAACCTTTAATTTTTCATTCCATGCATGCACATCCATGATTGTTGTCTCTACACTATTGGTCCATAAATCAAGAATTGGGTGCTTGTAAAATTTGATTAGAAAAACATTTACTTTTTAAAGTATGTTATAGTTAAATTTGGATAGATTTATAAAATA
>JBBPDI010000004.1:22241582-22257371 GCA_037974545.1 Cucumis variabilis
TTAGTATCAAATAGTTGGTAATCTTATTATTAAAAATAATCAACAACAACAACAACAAATTAATGAAAAAGGTGACTATAGATTGAATAGAGTGTTGAAATTAAATTAATTTTAGAGCTACATTAACTACTAAGCTATCTTGTGCAGATTTGGTATCTATTGAGATTTGAAGTAAAAAGATAAAAGATTCTTTATAACTCTTAATTACTCAATCTCAAAGGGGAAAGTTTATATTATGATTGCAATGTTTGTATGGTAGACTACTACTACAATTTTAAAATAGATCTTTTTTTTAAAAAAAAATGTTGAGTAAAATATGATTTATTTGCATTTGATCAATCAATAGTTATAAGTTTAGTAATTAAAAAAATGTAGGACTCTTTTATCAAAATTATGTTAATTTCAAATGAATTTAAAAAAAAAGGTTCGTTTACTACTAAACATGTTTTCATCATTTAAAATTAATTTTAATAGATATGAAATTCACATTTGAAAATGTAAAATTAAATATTAAATTAGTTTTGAATGATTAACTAATGAAGTAACTTTGAACATAACAAAAGTAATTTTAACCATTTGAAAATCTCTCGAAATTTGCATTTAATTACTAAATTTTCAAGATACTATTTTAATACTCCTTAAGGTTTGTAAATAATTCATAACTGGTTCCTTCTTGACATAATAAAACGATATGTGGATCCCTTATTTCTCACGTTCTTAAAATAAAATTCGAAAGAAACCTCACAAGAATAAACATTATTAGTAAAAGTTTAAAGTTGATACTACAGCAAAAAAATTTAACCTAATTTTTCATTTTTTTCAAAGGATTAAATAGTACACATGATCGATGTTGCTATCAAAACTATTTTTGTCGGTTCTCCACCAAATTATCAAATATCTTTCTCAACTTAATTTAGCTTCTAAGACTTTGTTTTAACATATACCATAAATTACAACTTAACCAAGTCCTAACCTGATTTTAAACCTACTTCTTGATGTAAAGTAATAGATATTATCAAATGAACCATACCTAAAAATTAATATTCGTGGAAATTTTCTCTTAAAAAGGTTTAAATATCAATATAATTTTTGTAAGTAATTAAATTAATTAATTAATCATCATGCTTTGCATACAAAAAGAAATGTAAATCTAAACATTTATCTCTCTCTCTTTTTTCAATGGTAAAGTGAAATTTATTCCACAATGTTAATTCATAATGTGCATGTAACTCTCAAACAGGTGCCTTATCACCTAAATCAATGCGGCAAAGGCAAGCAAAAATAAATTAAATAAATGGGATTAAAAGATGATAAAAAAATCCAATATTGAAACTTAAAAAAAGAAAAAAGAAAAAAAGAGGATGACAAATTCCCACTAATCCCCACTATTGGAGAGTTGTCTTAATGGACACATAAAAAAGTAAGAACATAATATCTTTTTAAAATAATTATTTTTAGAACAAAAGTAGTAAAGTGGATTCATGTTGTATTAGTTGAATTATGTACACTTACCATTAAAAAATGATGGTTCATAAGTTAATGTGAATGTATGATTTAGACCAAACTTTTAGTTATAATTATTTATGATCAAAGCATTACGTTGTTATACCATATAACTGAAAATAAGAATAGTTTGATGAGTAATAAACATGTACTATCCTTGTCGATGTTAGATGCTTGTACTCCTACTTGTACTAAAATTAAATGGTTAGAAGCCAAATATATATACTAAATTTTTAGGTATGTTTCAACTCTGTTTATAAAATTTGAGAAGTTCATTTTCGTTAACACTGAAATTTGAAATCGATCCAAAAGGCATATTTGTTGTTAAAATAAAGGATGAAAATGAATCGTAACTAGCAATTAATATATAGTTAGAAAGTGTCGTATATGATCATTGTTGAATGAAAAATTCTTTAAACTATGTGATATAGCCATGATTTAAACGCTAATTCTTTGTGTAATATGACAAGACTAAGCTATGTTTTCAACACTATGCTAATGAAAACTTGAGAGTTTTTCGTGTTTTAGTTTTTTAACTATGTAATATTGATGATAACTATGTGATAACATGAGTTATGCGAGATAGCCATGCGAAAGGCTATAACATCTCATCGTATATGTTAACATCTTAGGCGAGATGGTCAAATATGATAAGAAATATTAAAGTCATGATCTTTATCACATGATTAAAAGAATCAAACGTTTCATTACCGTTTAGCATATAAGTCAACATAACCCCTCCATGAATAAAAAAAAGGTTACAAATTAATTTCTCAAAATTAATTTCCAATGGTCTATTGATTTCCTCACACTATATATATATTTTCCTTATTCTTTTGTTTGGCACGCGAGAAATTTTCATAAGCAAGAAAAAAACTCTCTCTAAAACTTCTTCTTTGAGTTTACCAAACATTAGTGAGTGTTTATCTGAGTGTTGAGATTCCAATTGATTTTTAAATCAATTGAAGAACAAAAGACTATTTCATCTTGAGGACGATATGACTATAATTAGGTTTGAACAAAAAGAGCAGAGCAACGAAACGTCTTAAAGAGAGTGCAATTCGCGAGTCAGCCATCTTCTAACTAATTTTCGTTTTGAAGTTTTGCATTATGACTACTAGTTGTTTTGTCAACTTATCGAGATAATCAGTATGCGATTTGACCACGCGAAAAACGGTACATTAAGCGAGTTAAAGGACGAAGTGCAACAATAATTATTTAAATAGTGTACAAGATTAAGATGGTTCATGGTTGGTCGTACCATATTTCATTTCACATCTCTAAATATATTGTTACAATAATTCACCTAATCAATTTTTACACCGACTATTGCAATCAATTTACACTAATAACGTCGTACTTATGTCTAATTTTTATTTACAGAAAACAAAATTTTTTATAACAAATTTCTAAAGTTGAAAAAGTAAAATAGAAAGATGTTTGTATAAAAACTTCCAAATATACATTATGGAGCATTCATTCTACATAGTGTAGATTTATTTTTAAGATTTTGAGTTCAACATCTATCTTTAAAATGATGAGATTCTCTTGTGATATGAAGTGTCTTTGAATAGACACCAAAATATACGAAATAAAACCCATAATTCAACAAAAAAAATCAACATCCATCCCAATCATGCCATAAAAGGAAAATTTTTATTTGGTGCAAAGTTTCTTAAGGTAGTTGAGGAAAAAAATAAATGCTAACAAAAACAATAATTGCCACAGTTCTTCCATAAGTTTTGAAATAAATAAGTTTTTTCCTATTAGGGGTGATCACATACCTTTTTGAAATTACTCATATATTCCTTACCTTCTATCCAATGATTTCATGAAAAAATAGGAATATCAAACTATAGGTTTATTTTTATTTTTCAAATTAAACAATCATGAAATATAATATATGAAGTTTAGGAAATAATAAAAAATGGTGAAACAAAATAAAAATCTCATTGTTTTTTATTTTATTTTATTATTATTATTACTAACAACTTTCTCATATCCTAAAGAGTACAATTAACTCAATTGGTATAGTGCAATAATGCATATATATTAATTTTGAAAGAGATGCTTGACTCTTTCACCTTACATATTATTAGAAAAAACATATTTTTCTTACACGAACACATGCATCTCGTTTCTTTTTCAAAATCTTTACGTCATCTTGGAATAAAGGGCAACAATACAAATGTCAATTTTTTTTAACAAGAATATTAATTTGTCAAACCCCACATTCAATCCTTTTAATGGTAGAAGGAAACTACCTTTTTTGAATTTTGCTATTAGTCCTTCAAGACTTGAAACAAAATTTAATGGGTAAATTAAACCTAGGGGGAGGATTAGTAGAAGATTATATTGGAATTAGCAAATACATTTTTTCCCTAAACCCAAAAAAGTCAATAAATGTATATATTCTCTATTAAAAATAACAACCAAAAGTCAATTGGAATTTAAATTAGAGGGCAAAGAGTAGAATAGGTCTAGGGAAGAAAGATTGTTAGTTAGTACAAGCAATAATAATTCGTACATTAGGAAAGTTTTGACTCTTTGTGATGGCTTTTCACATAACATAACATAGCATATAGTTTAGATTATATATATATAAAAAAAATATCCACAACTTTCAGACCATATTCAATTATTTTAATCACAGTACTTTACCTTAAAAAATCAATTCATTGATAAATAAAAAATAGCCAGGACGACCATGTGAGAAATGCACATGACATATTAGGGTTATATTGAATTGACAATGTAATCAAAATTAAAGAAGCCAATTACTTTAAGAAAGGTATTTAAGGTGCCATTTAATAATTGGTTAGTTGTTTGTTCTTTATTTTGAAAATCAATAAGTTAAAGTGTAATCCGTACCATTATAAGTATAAACATATTATTGTTTGATCGCAAAAAACCAATTATTTTGAAAACAAAAGTCAATGCGACTTTGATGTTAAATCGCAATTGTCGATTGCCCTCCATTACATTTGCACTCAAAAAATATATTTGCCATGCAACCGAGAAGAAGACGAAGAAAAACATGAAAAAAAAAATGAAAATGTTATAATATGTGGTACTAAACAAAAGTTAACTAATCAAACGTAGTCATCCAACCAAACGACAATGGCAACAAACACACGTACGTGTGAAGAAAGCTACTACGTCCATCCTAACACAATTTGAGAAGCTTACATGTAATTAACGTTTGAATATAAACTCTTTTTACAAAACAAATCTTCGACAAATATATTTTCTTCTATGTAGGTTGGATAAGATAAGTAAAAATGAAATGTTTAAAATTATAGTAACATTAAAAGTTAGAAATGTACAAGTGGTTTATCTAAGGAATAAGAATAATTAATTGGCAAGTTTACTCGATTTATCAATTGAACATTAGTTTATTGGCATCTTTATGTTGGACTTGGACTTCTGTTATCTACTTACTTTATTGGGCTGAAGGTCGCAGGTCCAAACATAACCACACTTTGTATGGCCCAATAAGCCCAATAATAAACTGGATTCTCTTTTGGAAATAAATGTAATTTTATGTTCGATTATTTGAGGCTAATTAATTAATCTTTATTTGGTTAATTAAGTAAAAAAATAATTTTTTAATTAAACGTTTGATAATAGAAAATGTGTATACAAAGATAAATTGTATTACGTTATGTTTTAATTTTCGTATCAAGATACCCAATCAAGTTCTAAACTGCGCCTAAGAGAGGAGATAAAACACAATCCCTTACTAAAACATGTGTTCTGATATCTTGATTTTTGTTGTTTTTATAGAATGTTATGGATTCCTTCCAACTTTTTTATAAAAGGAAAAAAACAAATGGTGAAGGGTCCGAAAGAGAACCATATTCTGTTCCCCACCGAAGAAAGAAAAGAAAAAGGGTGTTGGAGCCAGGGCCATTGACCTTTACTTCACCGAATCCAATTCAGTTCACGTTCTTGAAATTTCATATGGTCACTATTGGCTGGATCATAATCGCCACCCAAAATGTGTTGCAAACAGGGCCCCATCATCCTCCCATCAACAACAACACATCAATCAAAACACACAAAATATTTTAGCTGACCCCATCATCTCCATCCATACACTTCCTACTCTTTAAAACGCTCTTTCGAGTGGGAATTATAATTTTATTCTCAACATTTTCGTTAAATCTTAAATTTAGTTTTAGTACATTTTTCATTACTCTTTTTTATTAACGTTTTCAATCCCGGTACATTTTAAAAACGAAAATTGCACAAAAAAAAAAGATAACAAATTTAACAAAATATTTACAACATATGACAAAATTTTCCGATTCTATCAATAATAGATATTGATATGTTTCTATTAATGTCATTGATAGACAGTGACACAAATCTTGTATTAGTTTCTATTATTGATAAAATCCAAAATTTTACTATAGATTGTAAATATTTTAATTTATTTTGCTATTTTTAAAAATGTCCCTTGAAAAAATGATTTTTTAAAAAATAGAAAAATTTGACAAACTATTTACAATCAATAGAACAAAATCACTAAAAGACAAAATTCATTACAATTTATTTTTCTATGGAGTATAAATATTTTGTCAAATATTATGTTTTTGAAAATTTTCCAAAAAAAAAAGAACCTAAAGAGACTAAATTTAGAATTTAATAAAGTACAATATCCACCAGCAGATTTAGTATAGGCTCGGGGTGGGGGGGGGCTCGAACCCCCCCTCAACTTTATCGTCTTTATATAATATGTATAAAAAAAACCAATTTTTACTTAATATCTATAGGCAGTTTAGTGGTAATAATGTTTGTCAGTCCCTCCTTATATCTATAGGCAGTTTAGAGGTAATTTACATATATAGAACAAAATTAAAAATATTTATGGCTCATATAACAAAATTAACAAAAAAAAAAAACTCATAAAGTCCGTATAACTTGAGTTATTTTTTTTCATAAATTTCAAATTTTCCCTTCTATAATTTACTCATCTCCTCTTTCATAATTTAAAGAATCTATCATTTTCGACGTTATATTTTTCATAAAGATAATATTTTTTTCTTATTAATACTTCTTATTTTTTTCACTACACGATTGTTTACTAATATCTAAACGATCAGTTGTCTATCCAAGATAGACAAACATAGACCACTATCACTAATAGATCATTTATATTTGGTAAAAAATCATTTAGTCTGAGTACATGATTGTTTAGATTGAGTACAAGAGTATAATATCGTTTTAGACTGGATACAAGGATACAAGATCGTGTAATAATATCGTTTAGATTTGGTACAATATCATTTATACTAGTTACAGGGGTACAAGATCGTGTATAACAACATCATTTAAATTAATTACAATATTGTTTAGACTAGGTACAAAATCATTTTTTCACACATGTGTGATCGATTAATCGTGGGGTATTTTTGTTATTTCACTTTGTAGGCTTGTGGAATTTTTTCCTTTTTTAAAATTATTTTATACGGTTTAAATATTTTTGTATTTTATTTTGCTTTTAAAAAACTCTAATAAAAGAAAATGGAGAGACAAAATAATAATAATAAGAGACAATGAAAAGCAGGGCGCATGTGGAATAATGCATTCTACAAACACATTCGGCTATTCTTCTCTTTTATAATAATAAATGTGACCACATCCACAATAATACTAACTTAAACTAACCACTAACTATAATCAATCATTCCTAAATTTCATACTTTAGTGTTTATGTCACATTTAATTCTTTAAAAAAATGGAGAACTTTTGGTTTTTTTTTTCTCCTTCGAAAATGAGCACACAGTTCAAGTAAAATATTTTATTTTTTTGTTTAAATTGCATTTTTCTTAGCTTTATCGTTACTATACAATATTGTTTTGTTAAGTTATACATAAAGATAAAATTAATGATTTATGATTTGAATCTTTAATCTTAAAAGAAAATATATATATATACGATTGAGATCGATATTTACGTTTTATACGAATTTCACATCTCACATACAAAAAATATTGTAGAAAATAAAACCTTAATTTTGAATGGAATATAAAAATGTTTAAATCAATTGAAAGGGAAACCTTTAATTTTTCATTCCCATGCACATGCATGATTGTTGTCTCTATACTATTGGTCCATAAATCAAGATCAATTGGTTGCTTGTAAAATTTGATTAGAAAAACATTTACTTTTTAAAGTATGTTATAGTTAAATTTGGATAGATTTATAAAATAATTTTATGATAAATTTGGATCGAATGATTGAATTAAAAAACAAATTATAAAATGCACAACATGGATAGAGACGTTCAAAGTCCAAATGACCACATGGAATGGCTTGGAAAGCATAGTGAATATTATTCTATTCTTATTTTAGACAATATTAAATTAATTTGTGTAGGAGTTGGAAAATAAGATGATAAAAACTTGTCAACATTTGTCTTTATTACAAAGTGTTTATGAAAGAATTAAACTCTAAAATCCAATGAAAAAAAAAGAGTTTTGTTATCGCTTAAAACAGTCATTTGAGTCCAAGTTTATTACTTAATTATGAACTATATGTTCTATAGCAATGAGACAACACCACCTACATGTTGGGATTTTTGTTCTAAAACTCGTGGTTTGTAATCATATTCTATTCAATATAATCGTTATTGAAAAATTAAATATTATAATCTTAAATTCAATAAACTAAGTCTTGAGGCTAATTTTAAGTAAACTTGAACTTTATGTAGAGACATAAACGTGGATCAAGTTCGAGTATATAGCCTAAATAGTCTATAGTATATGAATAATGGTTGGACACTTATTTAGACAAACTATGGATGTGGCCCACTTTGTAGTAAGTACAAACAAGATGATTCCGAATCGTTCATGTAGAGACATGAAAGTGGAGGCATCATATGTAAAGTTTTTACATAAGACTGAACCATGAAATAGTCACTTTTACGTTTTAACATTGTTTACTGTTTAAAACTGACTATCTCGATTATTGATAACCTAGGTGACTTAATCTTAATCCTGAGCTAACTATGAATTTCTGTTCACACGAGATTATCCTTAGATCTGCATAGGTTTGGGCAGCTCATTAGCGTTGACCCAATAAGCCTCCCATTTCAAGGGTAAGATCGGGTGGATAGTTGGGGACATAGGATATAAGATGAAATTCACTCATACCTGCTTTAGGGTTAGTAGATAGGTTGTCCTCTTAAGCATTGAATCCAAGTCTTGAACAAGAGGCCCCACCCTCTCATTGGCCTGAGAGGGATTAAGTTTATAGGTTGGACCTTAAACTAATTGTTCAATAGTGGATTAGTGAGACTTAAGAAGCAAGATGTAGTCTCGAGGGTAAAACGGTATTTTGACCTAGTTGAGGTTATGAACAACCTGTAAATGATTAACTTATTGATCATGTTTTTATCAAATGGACACAAATATATCTATAGTGAGGGGAGTGTGACTACGGGACTTTAATGGAATGACACGTTAGTTAACGAATGTTGATTAATTTGATCTAAAAGAGTTTAACCAGTTAATCTTGAATCGTTGGAGCCATGATCTATAGATCCATTAGGTTCCCCTGCTAGCTCATATGGAATAAACTTAGAACAGTGAGATGGAATAAGTCGAATTGTTCGAATTGGAAGAAGAGAGAGAAAGCGACAAGCATATGTGATATAGCCGTCGATTTTCAGATTAGAAATAGAGCTTTGTGTTTAAATAAGATTTAATTACTATAAATATGAATATGGATTCAAACTAGAAAGCACGGAATTGATGGAAATAGTCAAAGTTGTAAAAAGTCAAACTTTGACCGACCTTATAGTCAAATGTGATTTGAATTTTGAAAAAATGGATGTGGATTCATGCATGAGATGTAGACACTTGACCCACCAAGTTCCACTAGTTGTTAGTGGAATATTAGGTGTTGAGATTTGACAAATTAATTACATGCATTTTTGTATGTAATTAAGTTATAAATAGGGATGTTTTCAAATGGTTAAAAAAACTTTTGCCATTTTCCAGGTAATTTTAGAAATTACTTTTATTACACTTCAAAATCTCAACCAAAAATTTACCTTTCAATTTCCTTTTATCTCCCTTATTTTCTACACCAAATTGGGTCTCACAACCCGATTCTTTGTCTAGAGAATAGTAGGTGACTACTAGTGGTTGTCTCAGTTTGAGTATGTGAGGAGATTTCAAGTTTTTTTTTTAAAAAGTATCAAAGGTAATATTCCCTAAACCCTAAATTGTTTAGTTTAGGGTTGCATGTTAATTAGGGGCAAGTAGGGTAATTTTTATTTCCTTTTTTCCGTTGTGCATATCTCTTTCTAACACTACACACAGTTTTCATATCTTTTATTGCACTAATTTTCGTCACACTTTTCATTAACTTTGACCCATTCTCTTGCCCTCTACAATTTAGGAGTACTTTTATTATTTTAATCTCTCAAAATAGCTCAAATTCTTATAATTAACATAATAGCGTATCAACCCACAAATTAACAATAAATCTAACAAAATTTTAAAGCTATGAGCACACTTTTTGAGTCTAATATCAAATGTTCATCTTCAAATAAAAAAGTACACGTTAATCATCATCAAGTTTTGTGCACGTCAACCTCTAAAATAAAGAAAAAAACTTTACAACTAGCTTAAAACTTAAATGGATGGAAAATGCTTTTGGAAGAGAAAAGTAGTTGCTCCACGTTAAAAGACTTTGATTTGTAACAAAATCTTATATGCATAAAGGCTTGTATGAAAGTTTTAAAATTGTTGTGGTGGAAATATAAGTAGTAACAAAATTTTATATAATTTCATTCCTTCACACTTTTGTGAGTGCAATATGATTAGACTCTCCGTTCTGTAAAACGTAATCAGGAAGTAACTGATGATTACAACGTAACATAAGCATCGAGGTCACGCCAATTTTTACTTTCGAAAAATGGATATTTCACGACAAAATAACGATCTACATCTGAAACTACAAACATGTCCATCAAATTAAATTCAACACACTCATCAATAAAATTCATTTTTTCAAGTGGTGTTTTAATTAAATATGTCATCGAGTTCAACAACAACAAGTGAAGATGAGAATTCAAACCATATGAACATTCCAGTTAATGTTATATGTCTAACTAATTAAACTATTTTTAAGTTAATTTTTAAATGTGTTTAAACAATAAATTAATTATGTTATTGCAGCAAGTGAGAAAATGTTGTCTACTTACATTTGGATGTATTATATTGCTTATCAATGTTTTAGTTATAGAAGCTAGATTATAGCTAGGAAGGTGGATTCGTCTATGTATTTACTCATCACAATGAAGTCAAATAGTGTAAATATTGTTCGATTACTGATACAGAAATGTACGTTGTATTAATTGTTGGTAGAAAATATTTTGTCAATAGAGGAGACACACAAGGTGATCCAATTTCCTCGCATTCAACAACCTCAAAATTCCATAGTTCATAATATTAACTTACTGATGCTTGTTCTATAAAACGAATTTTAAATAGCCCCTTTCATAACTTTTAACAATGGCCACTAAATTTAATATCTAAGCTATATATTTAGAAAAAACAATTAATAATTAAAAAAGTGATAAAAAAATAGTAAAATTAACAAAATTTAATATAAATAATTTTTTTTGTCTTTTACCCATTATTTTCTACGAAACATAAACAATTTGCTTTTTTAAATTTTATTATTATTTTTGGAAAAAACTCCTAAAAAATAAAATAAAAAAAAAAAGCCAGCTAGTATTTCCTGGAAGGAACAAGTTTCAATCTATTATTTGGTAAGGGACAAGTCAGCATCTAAGTTCCAAGGACTTTGGTTCTCTCAACAGTCAACATGCTCTTACCAATCAAGTCCAAAATAACTTCCTAAAAATTTAAATAAATGGAATGTATTTTCTATAAATTATTGAAAGTATTAGATCACAATCAAACACTACCTAGGTTTATCTATATACGACACAAATAGTAATTGATTGTAATAATATTTTATTATATTTATATATTATTTTTTATCATTTTGTTATTTAATTGTTTTTAATATAAATATATATACACACATACAAATAAATGTTTGACCACATAATAAAAAATATTTGCAAAAACGCCAAAGTGACTTAAAATGCATTTGTGGCCCTCAATTGCTTGTGGAATTTAATTTTGTAAACTTTGTAAAATAATATTTCTTTTAGCCAATTAAAATATAGCACAGTGGAAAAACATCTCAACTATCGTTGGATAGAAATCTCCACAGTGTATATATATTAGAAAAATAATTCCAAATATCACACAACTGGAATAAAATTAATTGTAATATAGTTTTGCAAGTTCAATTATATTTTAGGTAATATACTATAAATTAGTTAACCAGTAAACTTAATTTATCAACTTTGTTAAGAATTTTTTAAAAATAAAATAGTATATAAATGAAAAAAAGAAAAAGAAAAAGAATATAGTTAGAAAGTAACAAACTATGGTATGTCAAGGAGCAAATAAATGAAATTAAGCATATCTACGTTATTGGAAACGCCATTCATATAAATTGACGTGACACGATAAGGAAAAGTTAACTGTTTAAATTATTATAATGATGTATCTTGAGATAAAAGTAAGTGGCGGTGAACCATATCTTGATCATCTTCTGATAATATTAGTTACAATTTCTCATTTTTATATATTAATTCTCACACTAATTTATTTTCATTTGCTATTTTAACGAAAATATTTTTAGAACAATTTCAAAGTTAAGAATAAAGCTTAAGTTTTTTAAAGTATAAGGCATATCCGGTCTAAATCTTTTTAAAAAAATATAAACACGTTTTCCTTTAAAAAAAATAATGTTAAATGAACTCTTGAGAAGATGCTTTGACGATAATTGAACGCGTAAGCTTGTAAAGTTGTAGAGTTTGATTAGATAAAGATAGGACTCATTTGCTTAAATTATAAAATACATCATACACGTATAAAGTTGTAGGGTTTGATTAGTTAAGATAAAGAAGATCAATCCCAATCCTAAATAGAAAAGAAGTTCATATTGTAATAGTGGTATGTTATATGTATTACATTTGAAGGAGAAGCAACAATGATGAGAAGTATCGATGAGGCAAAGCTATTAGGATTGGACATCTTTTGGTTAGTTTTGTTAAGATACCCCTAGCGCATGAGAGGCACATGGCACGCATACTCCGGTTTGTTTTATCAAAAAGTCGAAGCGAGGTTCGAAGCGCGTGGGGGATGGATCCAGCTTTTGCTTTCTCATTTCTCCTTTTTCAAATTTCTTTTTCTTTTCTCTTTATCATTACTTTTTTCTTTCTTTCTTTTCTTTTTCCAACATTGATTGCACTTCCTCTTCCATTTCCTTTAATTCTTCCCCTCGTTTCTTATGGCTTTCAACAATTATGCCATCTCTTCTCCATCCAAAAATATTTGTTTCTTTATATGAACAAGATAAAAAGCGTAATCTTTAGTTTAGAAACCTGTTTAGTTAGTACAAGTTCATCAAAGTTATTGAATTATGTTGTTAAATACTTTGATTTCGTTTGTATTAGATGAAATGACAATTCGTTTGTAGGTCTAACCTATGCTTTAGTTGGTCATCGTTTGGTTTCAAGTTACTTTGAGTTGACTTGTGTAAGAGATCCTTACAAGGACACAAATGCATGAGTTATTTGAAGATTACTCACTCATTCTTTTAGGGTAGTTGACTAAGGCTATTTATAGATCACTCATATGAAAATTTCACCTTTGGTTACATTGAACACCAACTATGTCGTAGTTGTTCTTTGGCATTCGAGGTTGTAGGAAGACAATTTAGGTATAACTAGATTATTCACTAGTTCAATTGGTCAACTCGAAGCTGAATACATTGACATTTTCTTTTTGGGACTTGCATGGCATCCCCCAATATGAGTATTGTCTTAGACAACCCGTAAGCATATGAGTTTTTTTGTTGTAAGTTCATAGTGTTTAACTTTTTGTTTTAAGAAAGTGGAGTTGACAACTTCTATTTCTTGGGTTAACTCCAATTTGTAAGTCAAAAACATTTTACAAGTCTGAATTTTTAAATTCATGTCTCAAATTTTAATTGAAAAAAAGAAAATCTAATTTAGAACCCATAAGAGGCTGCAGGTTATATCAAATTACACATTTAAATAAGTTATATAGATGTGTATACTATCAACGAAACAATATGACATCAACTGTTTATTTGCTAAATTAAACTAGAACAAAATAAGATTATGCTCAAAAGTTACTGTTAAATTTTCATGTAATAGAGTGGAAGTATATGAGAAAAATTATGCAACCAATTACTTAAACTTTTTTTTTAATGCATAAAGTTGAAGATTGTTTCCTATAATGTCGAAGATTCAAATCTAAATCCTACTTTCCTCTATAAACTTTCTAGGTTATTTTATTTTCGAACAACATCATTGTCATATCTACATCTAGTTTTTACTTTTCAATAAGATATTTTAAATACATTTAGTAATTAAGTGTAGTTTTTTTTAATCATACATCGGATAAAAAACACTTTTCATTTCTAAAATTTAAATTTAGCTTCAATTTTGTTAATCAATTTTTAAATCTTATAAGCATTGGTAGTCATTAAAATATGGATTCAGAGGAGTATACGAACCACTAACTTGAATTTGATAGTCCACCCTAAAACAAAAATTAAAATCATACTAAAATAATTTGCATCCCAAACACAATTAGTTTTTTTTTCGCTCAAATATATTGACTTAAAGTTATACTCTTATACTATAAATCGAGTTGTGTCTATGTTTTAAATCACTAAAACCAAGTTGATCTTCATGTCATTGTTTCCGTCGAGTCAAATTTTCATTCTACTCATGTAATTACATATTTATTTAAATACTATCGATCCTTTATAATCTAATTATACATTAAGTAGCTAAACCGGTGGATTCTATTGTTCTAGTCTTTAAAGCAATACTTAGGAAGACTATTTATCTTCTTGAAGAAGTTAAGTTTAATGGGTGGGACTATAAGATAAAATTTCATCAACACGTCAATATTTAATTGTTATTTTTAATAGTATTTTGTAAGAAAATTTCACAAAACTTAAAACATAAAATATAAGTAACAAAATATCAATAACATAAATATAAGATAATCAATAAAAGTGTAAATTATTTGTCTATTAATTTAAACATTTATTATTATTTTTTTTATAATTGGTCCATAGCTATCTATCTTGTTATAAAAATTTTAGTTGATATTAACATTTTAAACACATTCTAAAAAAATATTTATATTAATGAAAAGGGAGTATTCTCTATTAAAAATGTGCAAATTTTTAGGGTTGAAATTGTTTGATTCCTCTAGAATGGTAGTTCCAATAAGTTATTTTATAATTAGCCACATGAAAGATTTTGGAGATGGAGAACAGAACGAGCATGAGAATTTTTGTCTACAAAGGTGAAAGAACATTAACAATAATCTCTTAACTTGTGTGTAACGTGTGAAAAATAATGTATGTGCACATTTTTTTTTTGTGAAAATAGCAAGTAACAAAGGATATACAGTTCTGTTTGATTAAGGTATGGGCATCCTTTATAACAACGAGAGTTGGACAAAACCATGGCCATTGATTGACATATTTGGAAGGCTAGTAACAAGTTTTTGATCCAAAGATAACAACTCTGGATTCTCATTTAATTTTATGCATTAATTGAAAATCATCGATGAATGTGAAGGCAAGCGCACATGGTTGTCCAAAGCCTCATGTTAGCTACCCTATTTTCAATTGGCTAGACCCTCCTTCCCTCAAATGTGTGAATTTTGATACAAACAAAACATGAAATTCTAACCAAAGGTGAAAGGTATGGTTTTCCTAATTCAGATGCTTACCCAAGGTGGAAGAACCAACTTCAAGGTCAACAATACAATATCTTGCTAATTGAACTATGTTCGTTTAACTTTGCTCTTGTTACCGCGATTGGTTTGTTGGGTGATCCCATTGGACAATATATATTTGTGGTTTTATTCTCAAAAAGAAAAATCAATATATAAATAAAGAAGCGAACGTCATTTATTTGTGAAAAAACTAAATAACGAAATAAATCAATTATTATTATCCATTTCAGCCACGAGCGAGACTCTCTACTTCTTCCTTCTCTCTTCTTTCTCTAACTCTGCGCCATTGCCTCTTCACTATACCTTTCTTTTGTTTTCTTCATTTTTTCTCTGTTCCGATCTTTCTTCTTTCTTCAAGATCCGCTTCCATTTTTCTCTCACAATCTCCCTTTCTTTG
>JBBPDI010000004.1:22363523-22373998 GCA_037974545.1 Cucumis variabilis
TATATAGCCAAAGAAATTAGAAATGAGGATAGATTAAACGATGTCGTTTCCCGGAAGGTGAAAAATTAAATTAAAATCTATTGGCAAAAAAAAGTAAAGAGCGTTGGTCTAATCTTAATCTCACCGACCCCTCGCAAAATGACGCGTGAAGACGGAAAGCGATTTGCCGCCTTGTTTGAGCGAGAAGAGAGAGTGAGTGTTGGATACGTGGCAGAATATGACTTGGTCTTGGGAAGGTGGAGCCAACTCACACGTACCCTGTTTAAACGGGAACCGTCAAGTAGAGGTTACGGAGTTTAGGTTACACGTCGTCGCTGGCTTGAACTATTTCTTGGATGACGCCGTTGGGGGAGGGGGTTTACGAAGGATGTTAGTTGTCGTTTTGTGATGTCTTACGTGGAAATTATATACATGGGACCCACATGGGTGTGGTTGTGGTTGTGGTGGCCAAGACGTTAACCCTCGTTTCGGTTCGGTTCGGTTCATTATTGTTTCGGTTCGGATAGGGGAGACTCTATCTATTACTTTCTATTTCTTCTCGATTACTCGCCCAATTCATCGTCCCCGATCTCAATCATTCCCAACGATTTTTTTGTGTTTTATTAAAAACAAGGTAAATTTAAAAAAAAAAAAAAAAGTAGAATTTTTATTTAATTGGTTTTTCTCTTTTTTAGAAATGAATGTAATTGGCATCAACATAACCCACTTGCCTTACTAAAAAAATAGATTAATTCATTTGATTACGCTTTCCAAATAAGTTATTAAAAATAATTAGATGATGACTCATGTGTTAAAGAGTATGAAGAAAATTGAATGAACGGATCTAGTAACATACCCAGTTTGATCGGTTTAAATCATAATAATATTACAAAAAATAGGCTCAAATAAAACTCAAAAATATATTTTTACAAAAAAAAAAATGCATTTAAATGAAACATTGAGTCGATCTTAAGTTATTAAAAATATAGATGAAAATGATTATAAACATTACAAGAGTGATTAATCATTTTTAAATCACTTTTAAACATGCAATATAAAAAGTGTTTTTTTTTAGTTTAAAAACTTACTTGAATTTTAAAACATTCATATCAATTTATGAGTTGGAATCTTACTTTTCAAGAACTAAATAACTAGCAAATGGGGACTTTGAGATCAACCATTAAATTTTCTATCATAATTGTGTGTTTTTATTTAAATTATGTAACCATTTGTTATAATCTATAAGCGATGCATATATACAAGGAAATTCATAAAATCTTAGTAATATTTTTCCATTGAACAAATTTGTCATTTCCCAAAAATTTCATGGACCACAAGGGTGCGTTTGAGATAATAAGTTGGTTGTCTTGTTATAGTCATAAATTACTGTAGTTGTTATAATAGTTTGAACATAAATTATCTGACTTTATGTCATCACACTGCATATTTGAGGTGCAAAATGATAAATATAAAAATAGTGTATAACGAAACTAACTCATCTAAGATTAAAAATATGGTAGCGATGTAAAAGATGTGATGGGAAGACTGAGGTCTATGGTTGACAACGTACATCCTAATCTCCAAATAAAAAGTAAGGGTTATTTTGACGTGACCCAACCCAATGCAATATTCAACTCTGTCTCACAGACTCCTTCCTTCCACTATTAAACAATATATCTCGTTTAAGTTTTTTATTTTATTTTTTTAATCTGACTTGGTTTAGGTGGTTTGAAATATTCCAACCTTTACTTTGGACCAATTTTGAAAGGATTAGGTTTCCTACCAATACCATTTATGATGACTTCATATAGAGAGAGAGAGAGACCCTCGGTTAGGCAATAGATGAGACACCTAATGTGGCTCTATTGCTACAGTTTTATTGTTATTTTACGACATGTAAAATTGGAATCGAATATCTGATTTTGAAGTTCGTGATACGAGTACTGTATTGTTGAGTTACGCTTGTTTTAATGTATAAGTACATATTAATTAGATGCACTTGTTATTCCTTTTTATTTTTTTATTGAGGTATAAAATTTCATATGATATTGATGATATTTTGTTGGAACATTTTTAAAAATAGCAAAATAAATTAAAATATTTACGAGTTATGACAAAATTTTAGACTATATCAGTTATAGAAACCGATAGACTTCTACCACTGTCTATCAATGTTATTGATAAATGGATATCAGTGTTTGTCAATATCTATTTTTTATAGAATCATAGTTTTTTGCTATATGTTGTAAATATTTTGTCAAATTTGTTATTTTTGACAATTTCTCCATATTATCTCAAATTATATTTGATTTATAACTAGTCAATTGCGTTCTAATTGCTAATATGAAAAGGCAACTTGAATAGTTTTGTGTGGGTATGACATGTCTTTGAAGGTTTAAAATTTAAACCATCACTTCGAAAGTGAAAAAAATATCAAATAAAAAAGTTGCTCTTAAAATATGGTACTTGTTTAGAATATACTTTTATTGTTTTAAAAGTTACAATATTACTTTTGACATTTTCTAAACGTTTCAAAAGGTGTTATTTGAGTCGATTGAATGGTAATGACATGAAACAAAAATTAGATCTTGGCATGTTTCAGACAAATGGTTACAAATCCCTTCCACAACGTTGCAAAATCACAAATTTCATTTAACATTCATATGAAGTTACGTTTTAAACATTTTTTGTATTTACAAAATCTCATACGTATATTGCAACTTTTAAAAAGAATAAAAAAATTTATTTTTTTGAAAAAAAGGGTCCAAGTCCAAGTTGAATAAAATTGTATATTTAGCATGAAAAAGCTAGCAAGTTTCGAACTTAATACACACGCTATTAAATAAGATAAATTCAAATTGATGGGAAAACCAAGTTGGATTGATGATTTTTGTATTTATATTTTATAAACTTATGGATTTGCATAATCTCTCTTTAATAAATTATCGAGTGAGGAAAAAAGTGATTAACAAGACCATTGAAGAAAGAAAAGGAAGGAGAGAGGAAAGAAAAGGAAGTTGGAAAAAAAAGCAAAAGTTGGGTGGACCTTGTGGTTTTGTGTTTCCACAAAAAGATAAAGAAAAAGGAAGACTAAAATAAAATATTATTTTTGGTATGAGTATTGTGACCTATTTATTTTGAATGATTTAATTTTGATATTTTTAATAAATCTTAATTCTAGTATTTCAAATTAGAAAACAATTAAGTGGGAATAATATAATTAGCTAGGTAACAAGTAATAAACTAGATTCAATATTAATAATATTATAAAGAATCTCAAGTTAGAAAAACAAAAGAAATCTTTATAAAATTAGTTACTCAATCATCTCTCTATTATTAGATTTAGCAGGACTCGAGAGGTTTGAGTCCCTTTTAATTTTATGCTCTTTATATAATATATATATATATAAAGATCAATTAATGAAATATAAATCATTTTAGTTAACCTAGTGGTTAAAATCTACTCACGTTGTTATCAATTAATTTTGAAGTGAAACTCATACGCTCAAATATGGTATTAGAGCTAAAACTCAAACAGATATTCGATCCAGTATAACATAAACAAGTTTTTTCTTTAAAAAGAAAAAGATAGATAGGTTATTTATTTCATTGATAATTGATTCTAAGATGAAAGTTTATATTATACAAATAATATACATTTATTTTAGAAAAATGATATAAACAATTAGCAAAATGGACAAAATATTTAATTTTTCATTTGTTATTGAAAAAACTCATTTTATTTTAAATTTTAATAAAAAAATAAAGAAATATGAACAAAGAAAATTGATTAGGGAGAGATGGATGATTAATAAAGAATAAAGAGGGAACAAATGTATGAAGCTTTTAAGGGCAGTGGGGACAAATTTAGAAGTGAAATGCAAGCAAGCAATAAGTCTCTCTTGTCTCCTATCTCCCTTTTTATTTATTTCTTTATTTCCCTCTCTTTCTCTATCTCTTATTTTATTGGAAGTACAAATAAAATAAAGGGTCTCATTGGGAGTTGAGTCTAAAGGGGACATTTCCTCTTCACAATTTGGATTTAGAACAGAGACATTGAACTTAATAAGCACAGAGAAAATTATTGTAAATGACTTGATCCTTCTTTCTTTTTTTTTTTCTTTGGTTAAAATTTAATTTTATTAGTGTTACATAAAGTTTTATTCTTTCAGTACTTTTAATTCTCTAAATTATTCTTTTAAATTAGTCCTTAATTTTAGTTTTGGTTGGTGTGGTTTTTCTTTTCAAACTTATTTACTAATACAACAAAATCATTTTGTTAATTTTTTTTTTTCATTTTACTAAGTTTTAAAATATTTTAACATTTTATTATTTTAATTTCTATTAACAAGGGTAAAAATTTAACTTCATAATCATATTGTTAAAAAATAAATATAGTTACTAAAATGTACTTTAATCTATCCTTTTTAAGAAAAATATAAACCTTGTAAGTTTATAATATAGACTATCAAACAATAATTTGTGCAACTTATTTTAAAATAACTATGCAGAAATAAAGGAATAAAAGAAAAAAAAAGGCGTTCATATAAAAAAAAAAAAGAAACTTTAATAGTCGACTACGAAACCTTAGTTCAAGTGGCACCTCTTAGAAAACATATAAAGGTTTGAAAATACACCTCTTATAGAATGTATAAATTGTTTTTTTATATATGTTTATGATTTTTTTATTGATACAATTATTAATTTGGATAGTTTAAAGCGATAAAAATCCAATTTTCATCCAATTTTCTTTGTATAACTAATATTAATAAGTAATAAACATTGTGAATTGTATTTTGAATATATTATGCAGTAAACTTGATGAAATAAATCATCATTTCGAGTAAAAAAAGAAAACTAATTAAAGTTAATATCTCATAAGAGAGCGTGTGACAACATATCACATGTTAGTTGAACTATCTTCTTTTTTACAATAACAATTGTATTGGATTTATATATGTTATATATTTGATTTCGTCTAAAACAAACAATGTCATTGTCATGAATAATCAAGTCTTCCCTTCAAGACTCCAAAGTGAAGAGATACAAGTATGTTTCAAGACAATAAAAATAAAGAAAAATAGAACTTCATAAAATCAAAAATCAATGGATAGCTCAAGGTTACAAAAACAAAAACATCACACACTCAATTGGGAAAATTAATCAATATCCCAAAATTTTCTATAATATTTCAAATTGGAAGAAACAAAAGTATACCAAATAGTAAAGAAACGAACATCATAACGAGCTACCATATTAATAGCTTGATTCCTTCAAGAGGATAAAAAGAAAAGAAGAAAAAAGGACATTTTTCAAGTGCCTCACCAATATACAAATCCCATCAACTACGTTTTCCACCTTAGTAAAGTTCGACAAGCAATTGTTTATCAGGTTCACTTCCTCCTTCGAATCAAATTCGACCACAATAAAATGGGAAGAGGAATATATAGGTAAATAACGTTAGGAAATACTTATATTTAGAAAAGATAGTTAACATTAATGTTATCTTAAAAAAAACATTGGTCCCTAAAACTCACTTGAAAACAACGATTTATGATGAAAAAGTAACTTTGAAAATA
This sequence comes from Cucumis variabilis, assembly GCA_037974545.1. Classification (NCBI taxonomy): domain Eukaryota; kingdom Viridiplantae; phylum Streptophyta; class Magnoliopsida; order Cucurbitales; family Cucurbitaceae; genus Cucumis; species Cucumis variabilis. Next base: position 22,369,082 of record JBBPDI010000004.1, read on the forward strand.
TCTAAACTCAAATTAAAGTGATTACATATTAATCACTCCAAAGATGATTTCAAGTGATTTTATTAGGTAATTATAAGTAGTTTTATTTTTATGAAAAAATATTATCGTACGTTAAAAAGAAAACATTATTTCACTGTTATATTGATGTCCTAAATATGTAATGAATTATAATAACTCGTTTTATCCACTTTAAGTTGGGGTCCAAACTCCCTTAGATGATTATATACAAGATGTTTTAGTTTTGACTATAACAATATGTGTTTGAGGTTCAAATTATTTTAATAAACAATAAACACAGTAGAAAACAAGAAGAAAAAATAATAAGTTAAGAACATAAAACACCGTGAGACTTTACTCTAGTTAATAATGGTAAGTTAGTTTGTTTTATTTTTTAAATTTAAACAAAGTAAAATTATATTTATGAACTAATTACTTTTACCTTACCATTATTTTCTTACCTACAAGAATTTCTATGTATCATTCCTTACAACGTGACCAAATCATTACATGTTGAGTTTTTTTTTTTTTTAATTTATGAACGTTAGTTAGACCGTTAAGATGAAACATAAAGTAAAACTAATAATTTTACTTTTTATACCTATATATATATATACACTAAACAAAACTATAGAATTGACGTGTTAATAACGTATATAAAATATGTAAAATTAGATTAGAAATCAAGATTTGAAGTCAAAGTCAACGTCTCTCTCTAGAGGTTTCATTGATGTGTGAGAAATCAGATGCTTTTATGATGGAATTTTCATTTAAAAAACAAATAAAAGAAAGAGAAAGAGGGAAAAAATATCTTTGGTTGAAGTTTCATCCACAAATGGAAAAGGAGTGGGGATCTGAATTTGTTTGATTTCATTGTAGTAATTTTATTAATAATTGAGAATAAGGGAGAGAGGGAAGTTGATGTGATGTGTGGAAAAGGAAAGATAGCCTTAAAAAAAAAGTGGGATGAGAAAGTCACAAGCGGTTTCCGGCAGCCACGTGTCTTCTAATCAGAGGCCGCTGCGAAGCTTCTTTTATTTCACCAAATTATTACTATTTGTTATTGTTTTTCTTTTTTAAATAAGATTATGCCCAACCACCACCAGATATTCCAATTAATCAATGAAAATCAAATCCACTTACTTATATTTAATCATCATTTTATGTGTATTGTCATTATTTTTGTACCCCCATCAAATACAATCTAAAAGTTTTCTTCTACTTTTAGACTGAATTATTATGTTAATTAGGTGTTGCTATCGGTTGGTACGAATCGATTTCTTTTCCTAAATTGTTATTGAATCGACTAGGATCGATTTAGTAAATATTTAAATTGATCTCGATTTTTTAGAAGTAAAAGTTTGTGTTGGTCGATCTAGTCGATTTAACTCTTTCGAATTTTTCAAACTGACACCAATTAATCCTTGTCGTTTTCTAAGTGACTTGCTCTAGTTGATTTTTTCGGTTTATCATATTTATCTTAATGTCAATCAATGTTGAACTAAACTCACTTTTTTGTATTGATTGTTGAAATTTGTGTTTATTTTCTAACACTAATTTTATTATCGTATGATTTTTCCTAACACTACATTATGTAGAATGTTCTTTAGGTCAAATTTATTTAAGTGTACGTGTGGGAGTTAAAATCATACAACCATTGTATATTTCCTCTTTTGCTTTTACTGTCAACAACTAATCTCAAGTATTTGAAAACACAAATCCAATTTTAATTTTGTTTTGAAATTCATTATTCACTTAAATAATTTTTTTTAAAAAAATTCAACCATTAATTTGATTGTGTACATCTTTCACAGTAGATAAAGTACCCATTAACCCTACTAAAAGCTGAATATGATTTCGATCTTTCACGGTTTCGCTAGACCAAGAAATGTGACACTTGACTTCCACCATCTTTATAATACATGTCATTCTATATACAGATGAGAAAAGAAGATGATAGTATCTCATTGGCCAAATTTACTTTTCCTCTCACTCTCACAAATTTAAGTTATTATTAAACCAACAACTTAATAGTAATTGAGTTAAAAAAAAAAACATGGGTGTACGTGTGTGGTGGATTGATCTTCCCTACATAGCCTTCAAAGGCCATAGATTGGATTGGTGGCTTCAGATTGATGGGATCTCAGCCATACATTCTAAAACCAATCTCTTAAGCCTCAAATTTAGGTCACACCCTCTCTCCCTCTCACCCCATTTATGTTCTCTCTTTTTCACTACGTAATTTTTTAATCTACGTGTCAACATTTTAACCGAAGAAGCAAAGCTCGAGGTTCATATACGATCATATTTCATGATATTTTGAAATATGTTTTAAAGCATTTAAATTTAATTTAAAACATTATTTTTACCATAGTCATGCCATCAAAATTAACTTTCTGAGTGTAACTTAGTTATCATAAAATTCTTAGTATCATATGTTGTCAATAAAAAATCAAAATTAAAGAAGCGTAATTTTGATAAGTATCCATTTTAAATATTTTACATCTTAATGGTTATTATGTAATATACTCTATATATAAACAATAGCTTTCATGAAAGGTGGGATGTTTGCTCTCACTCATTAGATTTGTTAGATATAAGGAAAAATGATTTTGCTAGACTTCTGCTCTATAGACTGAAGTAATTACCGAATGAAACAGTTACTGTAATTATAGTATTAGTTAAGGTAAGAAGACGTAGTTATTATTGTCTTAGTTACCTTTTATCCCGATAAGATAACATGTAAATGGTGTTAGCCCATTAAATTGGGCCGGTTAATATCATCTGTGAGGTCCACACAGAGAGTAGGCCAGGCCCATTAAATACATAAAAATGGGCCTGAAAGAGAAAATGAGAGGGTCCCAGGGACCCATCATGGGAGTAAGTGTACGTTTACGATAGATAATGAAAACTGAGGATGACCACAAGAAGAATTTTGTCATCTTTGAAGACTCTATCCATTCACCTTCTTTTATCCAAAACCACACAATACGTAAAATTTCAAGTAGATAAGAACTTTATGGTACCCAAAAAATATAAAAATATATTCTTCAAGCTAACTAAAATTAAAATTAACTTCAAACTAATAATAAATTTTGAATTTTTTTCTATACTAGTGAATAATTTTAGTAATTTTATCATTTGAAATAAATTTTTCTTCCTTTTATTATTAATCTAATATTGACACACACACACAAAAAAAAAGACTTCAAGGGCTAAATGTAATATCTATTAAAAAAATAACTACTACAATTGAATGAATTTTATAGTATGGGATTGATACGGTATTTTAGCCTAATTAAGATATTTTAAAAGATCGCATCTTAAGTTTTAAGTTTGATTCTCATTTAACTCTTGGTTTGGAAATTAAGTTTTACATTAGAATTTTGTTTTGTTTGATTTTTAGATTTACACTGAATATTGAATTTTCACTAATACTAACTTTCTATTTGTAATATTTATTTCTATTAATGGAGTTTTTCAATAATGATAAAAAAAAATACAAACTATTTACACGTTGTGACAAAAAAACCTAAAGAAAAAAATTATTACATTTGATATTGTCATATAGTTTGTAATATTTATGCTTATTAAGGGAGGATGAATCTGAATATAAAATATCTTGTCTGTAGATACAAATAGGTGATAGTTGAACTTAGCTCATATTGATTTTATTTTATTTTAGTGCTGTTTCCAAAAAAAAAAAATCAATTTCAATGTTTTCATCTTAGTTAACATTGAAATTTAAAATTAGTTTCACAGTATCTTAAATTAATTAATAGAGACCAGCAAAACAACCACACGTTGAGCCATTAATTAAAAGAAAAAAAGAGGTTTAAGATATAAACATTGAAACGTAGAAACAAAAACTCAAATCTAAAAAAATACCAAAACATTTTGAGATTTAGGAGGCATTTCAGGGGTCAAGTTGATTAATATAATCGCTAGTTTATCATCAATAATCATTATATTATAATCGTTAATGTATGAAGTGCACACTATTTTAATCTATATTAAAATCATTTATGTTTGAGTTCAAACTACTTTTGTTTGGATAGGAAATAGCAAACATTATAACAATGCCCTAAGGGAAGGATGAGAGAAAAATAATGTTTTTTTTTTTTTGTAGCAAACATGGTTTTGAAATAATATTTACCATACTTAGTCTTAGATTACAATTACATACATCAAATTATAGTTGGTGCTCCAAACGCATAGTGTACTATACTAAACCACCTCATCAACTTATAATTGATGACTCAAACAACTATGTCAAGACCAAATCGAAACCAAAGTCAAAATTTTAAAAATATTTTGAGATCTACACAAAATCTCGAAAATATTTGTTTTAAAATTAAAAAAATTTATTTTAAATGACAAAACTATTGAAAATATATACAAAATATAGTAAAATGTTAGACAGTAAAATGTCTATCAATATTCTATAGAAGTTTTGAGAAATATTTTACAGTAAAATAAACTAAAATATTTACAAAAATATAATAAAAATTTTAAATTATTTACTAATAATTTTTTATTACTATCTATTAATATAATTAATAAAAAAATATCCGTATTTATCCATATTTTTGAGAATCTTTAATTTTATTATATTTTATAAATATTTTATTAAATTTATCATTTTTAACCATCCTAAAAATTTCTACGTATTCCATAGATATTTCCGTTATATTTAAAATCTCGGTTTAATTAATTATTGAAAACGAGAGTAAAGGTTATTAATGACAATAAACCACTGTGCACAGTAAGCACCAATCAATAAATGAAAAAAGAAAAAAGAAAAAAGAAAAGAAGAAGAGAGAGAGAGAGAAAAAAGGAGAAGAGAGAGAGAGAAATGAGGGAGGAAGAATCCGGTGTTGCCAATTTCGGTCTTCCCGATGAAGTACTGCAAGTTCTACC
>JBBPDI010000004.1:22543297-22584889 GCA_037974545.1 Cucumis variabilis
AGTTAAACAGTTCCAAATTTCAAACTACGTAAAGCAAATGAAAAAGAGAAATTCCAAAACAGTATCAAGCTCAAAGAAGTACAGTAATAATGGAGATCATAAACTAATTCTACAAGTGAAAAACCTCACTCACCAGTACCTCAACTCTTCAATGTCGAAACGAAACTTAATCACAAAAACCGATTCATCAAACTCAACAGCAGAAATCAGAGCTTCGAACAAGAAAACTGCATCGATTCAACAAAAATCGACGAGGAGAAAAAAGAAAGGTAAATTAGTGGAGACGATAATGGAAGGAAATTTGGAGCCGAGACTGTTGGTCCGTTGAGATTCTACGTTTCGGGATTTTGGCGAAGCAAAAAGCGAGGGAATGATGGAGTGAGAAATGCCGTGACTGAGAGGTATTTATATACGGTTATGTAAAGCGAAGTTTAAACTTTGGAGTGATCTAGAGCGTTGGACGTGGGGAATGGGATGATCGTGATGAGATGAAGGGGTGGGATTATCTAGTACGATGGCTGTGTGTTTGTATTATACAGTTTCGAGAAGGATGGCAATTTTTCTTTTTTTCTTTTGGGAATGGAAAGAGAGGGAGAGAATGTGGGAAACAAAGTAGGACCCACGTGTATCATTTTGTCGTATATAGAATCTTCTCCTCCCCATGGAAATTTCACTTTTTCTTCCTTTTCTTTCTCTTTCTCTTGGATTCCTTTATTTATTTTGCTAAAGTATATATCGAAAAATCAAACCTTTTAAAAATAGCAAAATATTTGTAAATTATAACAAAATTTTGACTTCTATCAACGATGATAATCAGTGCATTGCTGGATTTCTATCACTGTCTATCAATACCATTGCATTGATAGAAGTATATCAGTGACTATCAATATCTATTATTGATAGAATTTGAAAACATTGCTATATGTTGTAAATATTCTGTAAAATTTGTTATTTTGTTTTACAATTATCCTTGAAAAGTTGTCCATAATAAAAAAATTTACGAAATATTTAGACTTCATAAAATGGAGAACTTAAATCCACAACTTGATGATTGTGAGATTGGAGGTATAATCACTGTTCTACAACTATACTTTGTTAAAAACAATTCATTATTTAATATAATATTGTAATCTGATATTTCAAAATTAATATTAAAATACAAAAACTGATAATGTGGAAGAACACGTGCCTCTGCTAGCATTTACATAAATTTCCCAGTGACACCGTATCAACACGAATACACAATAAATTATAACATAATAATAAATAATTAATAAAAATAACAACGTAGAAGTATATACAATTGTGGAAACTAAAAGAAATCCGATCTTTTCTGTAAATTTTCTCGTCAAATTGTCAATTTGTTTAATTTCATATTCATCAAATATGATTATTTATAGAAAAATTGATGAGTGCGTAAAAAGTGAAATGAGGTGAACAATAAAGATTTGTATTAACTAAAGCACATGAACTTCAGGTAGAATCACATGGTCTTACAGAAGAATGTAATCACACAATCTTTTAAGATACTAATCATGTGCATGAATGTTTAGACCTACGTTTAAATATTTATAATAGTTTATTTCTTTTTTTCATTCTAGTCCAATGTCTATGAATGAAGATTCAAACTTAATTAACTTCCAACTTAATCGAGCATATATAGTTGACAACAAACAAAATAATTATATTTTTAATGTTGCCCATCCTCACATATCATGCAAAAGTTTGGATTCCTTCATCTGATATCTACCATTCGTTTTTTTTAGTGCACATAAATCACAATTAAAATTTTAGATATGAAAATGTAATTTTCATTGTATTTTAGTGGTGAAATTGTTTAATTATGTATTCATTAGGTTCCCCATTTTTAAGTATGGTTAGGGTCTGCACACATCATTATAATTTTCATTGTGATAACAATAACAATTTCTTAGTAGAGTAAATGTATTTTAATTCGTAAAATTAAATAAAATATACACATCAATGTAAACCGCACTCCAATGCCTCATTTAGATTAAGTGAAATGTAAGATGTAGATTACTTGAGTAGAATGACGAAGTTCCAATGAAGTTACTTCTTGACTCTTGCAGTGCACTAATATATTCATAAGCCAATTTGATTCATCCTATTTCTTTCATAGGAGAAGTTAACAAGTGAATCAAACGAGGCTTATTGTAAACATCTTAAAACAATAGCGTCTAGTACATGCCCTCGGCGTATAAATGGTAAGAGCCTGCAAATAGTCTCCATCAACTATTCCATAGAGTATAAGAAGACTCTTCCATACAAGTTGTTGAAAATCCTCCAATAAGATCGAGAGTTATATGTTGTAAGGAGCTTCCACTAACAAATTCAAGTATTAGAATATTCAGACTAGTCCCACGACTAAACGTCTTAAGATTTCTTTGTTATAGGATTCAAGACAATTAAAGACCCAATTAAAATACATCATCAACATTAAAGAGTTAAATTGGTCTAGATATTTTTATGCATCAAACAAGTTTGATCTCTTCCAAGAATATGCCTATGTCCATCAACTGTTTAGCTCGCATGTTTTTATTTCCATACATCATGTGATAATCATTACTCATTCGAATGGATCCACCAATGATCTAATAAAAATCAATTATGTTTACCCTATAATACACTACTCAACTAGTATCGATATGTCGCAATATTCTAATACAAAAAGTGAAATTTATAGAAAAATCAAAGTTATATAGTAACATAATTAACTACCTGAAATGAAGATAAAAATATAGCATTTTAATTTGTTGTTCACACAGCAACAGAGTTATAGGGGTCAACAATACACATGTGTCTCACATTGTTGATTTGTATATTTTAATATTGATTTTGAAGTATCAAAGTTATAATATATATTAAATAATATTTAATTTTAAATAACATATAAATGTAATATAGTGGTTGTGGTCGTAGTTGTTTCAAGTCTTACCTTTGCAAGCCACTGCTCACAGACCATGAATTGGAGGAATTTTAATTGGGTGTCGTGTGTACATATGCAACATAAAGTCAGGGCAAATCGCGACAATTAAGCGGCAGTGTTAGTCGCACGAGTCAATCTGAAATGCGACTTTAATCAGTCTGTTTTCTGTTTTTTTTTTTTTTTGCTTAGTTTTTTCTTTTAAATTGATACTGTGCAATAGTGGGCAGAGACTTGAAAGGCTTTTAAGTCCGTTGATTTAGCCCAACGTGGTGATGGGGTTTTGTGTGATCTTTTATGAAGCCGACACGTCGTAAGAGGTGCTGTTGGTGATGGTGCTGTTGGTGGGGCAGTGTCTCTTTGTTTGGTGGTTTTGCTTCACCAGCCGCTCGCGTGGGTTCGTTAATATCATCTTGCCCCACAGAGGCTTTTGCATTAAAAATTTAAAATATATATTTATATATATATATATATATATACTTATTCCTTTTTTAAAATATATAATGTGGGGTACACTGTCCTTCCAAAGTGTGGACCCCTAAGTGAACCGCCTCCCCGGTTTGGTTCATGGACATGTTGACGTTGGTGGGATGAATTTTAGTTGTAAATATTATCGAGGGAAGTTTGCAAAAATTACAAAAAGAATTTATGACAGTAAAATCGATGTCAACTATATTCTTTAAATTGTAAAAATAGCAAATTTAAAAAAAAATTGTCTAATTATCATATTTATTAAATTTACAATATAAAAAAAGGAGATGTTATAAACTATTTTTTGTTTAATTTTGTTGTCATCTAGTGTAATTTTCCTATTATCTACGATTCTAATAATCATTTAGATGGAGTAAAAACTAATCTAAAACTTTAAATTTGCTACATTTTTTCAATATTTAACATTTATCTTTTTTTTACAATATTTACTATTTTCTTATCAAACAAAAATAGTCTAACCTACACTATGAACACAAACTATCTTAATCAAATCAAAGTATAATAATTTATGACTATAATAACTCATTAATTATCTTAAATATTTCTAATATATTTTAAATTTTATAATGATTATTGATGGGGTATTTTTAAATACAGTAAACTTTTTTTTAAAAAAAAATTATATATTTTGTAAATAATTTAAAAAAATTTCTACCTATAATAGTTTTTTTTCTTTAAATTGTTATAGCAATTTTTAGCTTAAATTTTATAAACTTATTCACAAATATATAATTTTTTTATAAATATTTTTCAAATTTATTAGAATTATAATGTAGAGTTGAAATTTATAACGAACAAAATGCAAAAATTTGATTTTATTTTACCATTGCTTGCATTTTATGGAAACACGAAGAATTATAAAATATTTTTAAAAAATACTCGATGCATCCTCACATATGTAAGTATCCATTAAAGTACGAACACAATAATCAACAAATGTGATTAAAAATGTGATTATTGGTGTTTGCGGATGACACAACCTCTCGCATTTCTCACCATTTTTTTTTTTGCTGTAATTCTTCCTACTTAGGTTGGGTGTTCTCTACTATGAATCAGTAATGCATTTGTACTTTGCAGTATGTTGTTGTATTTAATGAATTGTTATTTTCAAAAAAAATATAATGGACAAATGTGGTCGAGAATTTTATCATCTATCTCATAGTTGAGAGCAAAGTATATCTTTATTGAAGACAACTAAACAAAGTTAAAGAACGTATATCTATATGTGTGTGTTGTGTGTATGTATTGTATGTATAATTATTTGTGGTGCTTTTTATAGTTGAATTTGCATGTGTATATTTGTTTTGATCCAACTAATTAATAGTTGATCGAGCTATCTGGTTTTAAATTCTTATTTACATTTTGGATGACCGTAACAAAATTTATATACCTCAAAGATAAGTGCTTTTTTTAGTCCACACATGTTAAAGTTATCCAAGGTAAGGTCTAAATTCACTAGCAAACCTAAGTTTAAATGAAAGTTGAAGTATGCATAAGGTTTGTGTTTTCAAAAGAAAATGTCAAACTCGTTGACAAATTACAAGCCTGTGGAATATAATGTCACAGAAAAAAGGAAAAAAGATCGCAAAGCTAACACCTCTTGCACTTAATTTCTATCTTCGAGGGTTTCACTCAATATGACATCGTCAATATCGTACATAACCTCCATTGGGAGTCGAATTAAAGATGAACTTTAATATAAATAGCTTCACACCAAGAATATGATACGACGATCAAAATTGAAAGTTCAATTTAAATATATATATTATACAACTTTTAAATTTTCATACATCTTTTCTTTTTTAATGTAACATTTAGCAAGATAGAAGATATAACAATGAACAATTGAGTCTATTGAAACATGTAATTTTATTTTTGCTAAAATGTGAAGGAAAAAAATCAAACTTTGAGGGTGATAGTACAAGTTCGATAATAATTGAATTATCCTCGCTGTAGAATCGAGGCAAGTAATTTGACCATTTTAAAAATGGATTATAAAATATTAAATTGGGAGTTGGTGCAATTACGTGTAGGCCCTTCTATCAATCAATTAACTTTAAGGAATCTTAGGTAGGAGGATTTAGTTTACAATTAAGGTGCCCTTTTAAGGCTTTAGGCCAATTAATCAAGTGGTGATATTTCCAACTTTATCTTTTTAATAATTTTGAAAGGGTTAAAATTATATATTATCACGTTAAGAATTAGAAAAATTATCGAATACATCAAAATAGACAATAAAATATTTACGCTTTAAAAAATTGAATGTAATTAAAATATATTTATAATGATTTCAAACCAAAATTAATACCAAAATAACATTAACATCATCGTCCTAAATGAAGTTTTAAAGATTACATCTAAATTGAGAGACTAAATAATTTAACATTTTGTTAAAATAAAAATGGACTACAAACTTACCCAAATATTTGCCCTTAACTAAATTTAGCCGTATGAAGTTGAAAAAGAAAACGTTGCATGAGAATGAACTTTATTAAACCATCAATTCACCCAAAAACTTAAGTTGGTGGTCGAAAACAAGTTTAATTATATATCATTAACACCTTTTCTCACTTGTGGGCTTTGAAATATTTGAAAGATCCAAGAAATCAATATTAAATCACCAATTCATTCCAAAACTTAAGAACAATTGCAAATATAACAATTAGATTTAAAATAATTAAGTATACAACAACATCTTAAAAAATTTACACATATAGCAAAATTTGTCAAAGTCTATCACTGATAGACCATGTTGCAAATATTAGTCAATCATCGATGGACCATAAGAGAGTGTTTGAGGAGTAGATGAGTTATTATAATATGTGGTTATTATAGTCTATGGGTTATAATAGTTTATGGGTTATTATACTCTATGTTTGGGGAGCAAATTATTATAGTTTGGGTTATTATAATCTATGTTTGGGAAAGTGAGGAATAGTGAAATAAGGGAGTGAGGAATAGTGACATGTAAGAGAGATGGAGGGTGATGAATAATGAAAGGAGAGAGTGGGGAATAAGAGAAATAAGAACAAAATAATATAATAGTCCTTAATCATATGATTTTTAGCCCACTCCACTCCTTCATAATCTGAGGGTCAAACAAACTCTAAGAATATCATTAATAGATTTTGCTATATTTGTAATTTTTTAAAAATGTTACTATACACTTAATTATTATTTATAAAATTGTCATCAACTATAGTTATCCAATTTAATTGTACATCACTAACAAATATCAATAAAAAGTCATATAGTACTTTTTTAAGAAAATACCTTACGTAATAAGTAGAATAAGAATAAAACAGTTAAAACAGTTAACCATTTTGACTGTTTTTGTAACAACTTTTCTATAACGACCTTGTAACAAACTCTCAATATTCTTATAAATACCCCATCTCTTAATCTTTGAAGGCAGAATTATATTGGAAAAAAATATCTAACTTTGAATTACATCAATTCCTTAGTTGTATATACAATAAACTACAATATAATATCTTTAAAATTGAGCTTAGAGAAAGAAAATGGCACAGTTCAACTAAAAGTCAAATTACCCTTTGAAAAAGATTTCAAATAATATAAGAAAGTAAAGTTGAATTTTGGAAATATTAGGGACCAAAGTGTCCATTTTGTGCTCAAAGTATTAATTTAATGATGTCCTCAAAGAAATGTTTGCATCTTTTTCTAAGGACATATATTTCTTCCATGGATAATGTTGAAAAAATATATCAAAATCTCTCAAATCTAAAGATATTTATAATACTTATCAATCATTGTAACTATATATATTCTCTTAGATATAAGGGATGAAACCTTTCTAAAAAAATGAAAATAAGGAATGAAATTCTCTTATTTTAAGGGGGAATAAACCAATAAACCATGATAGTATTTAAAAAGAAACAAAAAAATTGCAATAACAATTTCTTAAAATTTTCAACCTTATATGCATTGGTTACATAAACTCAAGGATTTCATTTTTTTTTATTTCCTCAAATTTTTACTAAGTTTAAAGGGTTAGTTTAAAACTTTTAAAAGTTTAGGAGTTCAATTGTTATTATTGAAAGTTTAATGAAATAATTGCAACTATCATCGTATTTTAGTAGTGATATTTGCAACTTGAAAAAATTATAGACTACTTGACCATTCACTAAACCCCATTTACAATGATGGAACATATAATGGAATAATGAAAACGACGATGTTCTCATTCCTCGCAAATCCTTTCTATACATGTTCATCTCTTTAATAGTAAATTTAAAAATAGTGCATCTTAAAGTTAAAAATTAGTCGTAGTACTCACTAAATATTAAGTTGAACATATTTTTCAAAATTAAAATGTGAGTCCTCAAACTTATTCAAAATTTAAAAGTGAAATTTCGAACTTATATAATTTTATAAATTGCATTCATGAAATAAATTTAAAGATTTCATTCTTATTATTTGTTGGTCAAATTTTTACGATTATTGTAAGTTTAAGGGCTCAGTTTTAACACTTCGAGAAGTTTAAGTCATTATTAAAAGTTTAATGCCACAATTGCAACTATCAATCTACTTTGTGTGCAACTTATGAAAAAAAAAATTGTAGACTACTTGACCATGTTTATTCACCAAACCCCATTTACAATGAAGGAACATATAATGAAACAACAAAAGCAACAACGTCTCATATTCCTCAATTGGGCTGAAAATGAAAAATGGTCAAATGTAAGGTGAAATTAGGTCCACGTCGCTTCCTTCATCATGCAGATATGAACCTTGAAGATCGGTTAATACATTAATTAATAAAAAAAATTACATTTTTAATCTTCAAATTTTGAAAAATACGTGTGCATAATTCTTGCGTGTTTGGGCTAAAAAGTTGAAAAATGTAGAGTCGTAAAATTCACTTATTGTTTGTATCTAAGTAGTTTGTGACTCACACTACTTGAAGATATCAGTATGTCTTACGTTTTCTAGCTTTACAACTTTACTCTTTGCCCCAAATAAGCAAGGGGTACTCTCAATTAGAAGTTGTCTAGTGTCACAATCACAACTTTTCAAACTTGAGATGAGCGATTGTGCGGCACTTGTTCGACCTAATCAACAAATCAGTCGATCGAAATCTGAAATCTGTTGACAAACTCAGCATACGATTCAACCTCTCGTCACGTTTTTAGAAAATGTTTTAGAAAACGTGAGAAAGAAATAAATTCATTGAAATCATTGTTAAAACAAGCATTGAAGATTGTCAATTGTAACAAAAAGCTTAGATTGCAAAGAGTGCGACAAGGCTTGGATGATGATTCAACTACTATGTCTCCCCTATAGTACATTTTGAACATTTTCAACTCTGGTAGGCTTGCATATGAAAATGCTGAAACGTCACACCCAAGCTTTATGACTTATGTCGCCATGTGCCCAAGACGACGCGGAGCGACCGACGTCCTCAAAAGAGTTAGTTTTAAAAGAAAATAGGAGTCGCCACCAATCTTTTTTATGGTGTGATTGGACACCGAAATAAAGTAAACAATTTTTAAAAAAATGGTCTGCAAAAAATAGAGTTCGTGAGTCATTTGTGTGTAGGGAAAGTATTAGCACCCTACAACACCCATTTAGAAAAACGGTGGCCAAATTTCAAATCTTGAATTGAAAATATTTTTTAATTTATTTTAAGACTAATGTCTTATTTTACACCTCATTACTCCAATGTTTGAAGCAATGATCTCATAAAATAAGTGGAATAATATTCCATTAATTAGACTATATATTGAAGGAAACTTCTCACCTTAAGAAAATGAGAAATTATTACAATTTTTCAAAATCTATCATAGGCTAGCCTTCGAATAAAGATTTTTTTTTAAAAAAAACATTGATTAAATTCATTTTTTCTTGGGATCATATCTTGGACTTCCAAAGATGTGATTCCCCACCTCAAGAATTCTAGAAAATCGGACTTTCAAATTTTATAGATTCTGTCGTAGGATTTTGTTTAAGGAAAACGGTATAAATTTTTTAGAAAATAATGATTTAGAAAACCTTATGAAATCATAGGTTAATTTTGAAGATTTTGAAAAACATAAAACATTTATAACATTAGAGACAAATTTGCTAAATGATTAAAAAAAGTCTTTATTTTAAAACATAAAGAAAAGGATTTTAAAACATTAAAAATTTTAAATACAAAGAGTTACATTTAAGTGCATCTAACAATAATTATTATGATAGTAATGTAAATAAGTAAAAGAAATGAAACATAACAACAATAAATAAAATAAGGAAAGAAACAAAAAAAAAAGAATGAATAAAGAAAGAATGAAAAATGGATTCGAATCCCAACAATAAATAACAACAACAAGAAAGTAAAAAGAAAAAAGAACCGTAATAATAATAAAATAAATATAATAATAATAATAAATAATAATAATGATAATGATAATAACGATAATAATGACAAAATTTTCTCTATCCTCATTATTTCTCTCTATATTTTAGAGAAAAGAAAATAAAGGTTAAGAGTTGGGATTTAAGAAAAAAATAATGAAATATGGATAAATAAAAAAATGAACATTTTTTTTATGTCGTTTTCTTTCTCCCTATCTTTTTAGAGAGAAGAAAAATACTAAAGATTTTTTTTAAAATGATGATAAAAGAAAGAACAAAAGTAGTAAAAAAAACGACAATTTTCCTACATTTTTTTTCTTTCTCTTTCTCTTTTAAAAAGAGAAGAAAAGAAAAAAGGATTCGAATCCCAAAGAAATTAATTGTTGTATAAGGTGCGGATCATTGGGAATAAATCCCTACCAAATGCAATCTCCAACTAAGTTTATTTCAACATGTGATTTGATTTGCTTAAAATAAAGTAAAAAAAAAAAGTAGAGACAATAAGGTAAGGACAAGAATAAGAAAAACTCACCTTTTACATAATTTTTTTCGCAGAGATTCGCTCTAAAAATTTTCTTTCTACATACTCACTCGAATGAATTTTTTTCTCTAAGTAATTTTTTTTCTCTCAAGAAAATTTTCTTTTCAAGAAATTCTCTCCTTTTTCAAATGATAAAAGTCGCTATTTATAGATTCGAGGGTGTATCATAATAGGAAAAAATCAATAAGAATAAAATCAAAATTGGATATTATGAATAAATTAAATTTTATTTTTTCCTTAAAATAAATAAATTGAATTAAATGAGATATTTTGAGATTTTATGAAAAATTAATTAATAAATTAAATATATATTAAAAGTTTTTTGTTTAAAATTGATTTTATTTTTTCCTAAAATGTTATAAATAAGTCAAAAGATTTTATTAATTTATTTTTTCCTAAAATGAGTAGAAATAAGTTTTTAAAAAATATTTTATTTAAAACTAAATAATTTCTTTGATATTAAAAGATTTTATTTAAAATAAATGGATTTGTTTTTATTTCCTAAAATGATAAAAATGGGATATTATGTTATTACTAATTTTTACCTTTTTAAAATAAATAAATAAATAAAAGTTTAGCTATTATTACTAATATTATTCTTTTTTTAAAAAAAATATATTTGTAAGATAAAATTAAGTGGCTACAACTTAAAAAGGAAAACAACCAGCTAAACTATGTACAAACACAATGATAAGATAAATTGGAGGTATTTGGGCATACGACTATAGGCAAACACGCCATGGACAAGTATGCTTGTTACATTCTCCTCCATTTAAACAATTGACGTCCTTGTCGACTGGTGAAGCTTGAACTAGATCTTCGATCTTCTGCGTTCAAGCTTCTAGGTCTTCGACACATTCCCAACTAGTTTCTTCCACAGGAAGGTTCTTTCACTTCACCAAGTACTCGTGGATCCTTCTAGTGAGTCTTCTGCCCATCCTCACTTGCTCGACTAGAATTTTTTCAACTTCTTTATCCTCTTTCTGACTGAGATCGATAGTTGGTCGAACTATGACATTACACTGCATGTCATCAGGATCTTAATGACAGTGCTTCAAGTTACTCACATGAATTACTAGGTGAATTTTCATCCATGTGGGCAACGTCACTTTGTAAGATGTATTTCCTACCCTTTTCAGCACTTTCACTGGTCCCTCATATTTCCTCTTAAGGCGTTGGTCTTTGCGTCCCTGGAATCGAATATGTTTCGATTGCAGTTTAATGAGGACCTGGTCTCTCGTCCGAAACTCAAGAGGGTGACGCTTCTTATCTACCCACTTCTTCATCCACTTCAAGGCTTTCTCCATATAGGCTCGAGCGATGTTCGTTGTCTGTTTCAATTTCTTGGTAAAGTTGTGAGTCGGTAGATTAACAAGATCTTAAACGGACTTCCCCTAGTCGACGAGCTCGTCTTAGCATTAAAACAAAATTGGGCTACATCCAACAACTAAATCCAATTCTCCTATCTTACATTAACAAAATGGCACAAATATTCTTTGAACATACAGTTGAATCGCTCTATCTGACCGTCTGTCTAAGGATGGTAACTTGAGGACACATTCAAACTTGTCCCCAAGAAAGTGAATAATTATGTCCAAAGAGTGCCAATGAACCTACCATCTCGGTCACTCACAAAGCTTGTCGGTACACCCTATAACTTGCCAATATGTTTGCAGAATAACTGGACTGTCAATTCGGCTGAGCACAACTTGGTAGTGGGAATGAAAATGACATATTTCAAAAACCGACTTATTGGAATTGGGAAGATGGGTGATGAAGTCCATAGAGATACTCTCCCAAGGTCTTGTTGGAATTGGCAGAGGTTTGAGAAGTCCAGAAACTTTCACTTTCTCGATTTTATCTTGTTTATAGACGAGACATGCCTTCATGTATTGCATGACGTCATCCCTCTATTAAGATTTATGTCCTAAAATTCGTAGATTGTAAATATAATCCATTGACCGCTATTAATAAAGTGTTATTATTGTAATAATTGTTATTGATTAAATTATTAGTTTTGTCTTAATAACCCAAATCCAATAAACTAATATCCTAAGTTGTTTAATGAGTCTTGAACAGTATGTAGAGACATACAAGGATCAATGTTCGAGATCAGCTTAAAGGGTCTATAGTATAGGGATAAGGTTGGGTATCTTATCCTCATAAAACTATAGATACAGCTCACTTTGTATTTGATACAAATGCAATGATCCAACGCATTTTTGTAGTTGACATGCGAGTGAGGGTATCCTATGCAATGAGTTTGCATAAGATTGAACTGCAAAATAGTAACCACTAGATGTAACTCTGTTAACTAGTTAGGTTTCTATTTCACTAGGATAACCTAGGTAACTTAGTCTTGATCCTAAGTGTGTTATGAACTCTTGTTCGCAAGGGATTGTCCTTTGATTTGTATGAATGAGAGTGGCCAAATTCCTAACTCAATAAGCTTATCATTTTGAGGACAAGAACGAGTGGGGATCTAGGAACATAATTACACAAGATGAAATTCACTCCTTCCCTACTTTAGGGTAAGTAGATAAGTGTTCCCTTAAATGGTGTCTCCACATCTTGAACAAAGGGTCCTACCCACTCTATGGCACGAGAGGGGTTCCTATTTATTGGTAGGACCATAAACAGGTTGTTCATTGGAGGAGCATCGGTATTTAAGGATTAAAGATAACCTAGGGGTAAAATGGTAAATTGACCCAGCTTGTGTTACGAACACTCGTGAAAGACTAACTTATTGTTATTGGTTTATATCCATGGACACAAAAATATAACTATAGTGATAAGAGTTCAGTTGTGAGTCTTTAGTGGAGTGTACAAATAGTTAATGAATATTGATTAATGTGGTTAATGAGTTTAGCCAATTAATCTCATACCGTTGTAGCTTCTGATTTGTATGTCCATTAATCCCCTTCCTAGCTCGTAAAGGATAATGAGATTTCTTTATATTGGTTGTAATTTGAAATGTTCAAAATTACTTTAGGAATTAGTTTAATGTATAGAGATACATTATAATATAAAGTTTATGAAACTTTATTATAAATTTAATTTTGGATATGATTCAAAATTAATTAGAGATAAATATTTGAATGAGTTCAAATATTAATTTAATGTGAATTGGATTCATATTAAAATTATTAGTTATAAGAGAAACTTATATTTGAATGTGATTTAAATTTTATTTAAGTTAAATATAAGATATTTAATTTAGCTATTAATTAATTGGAGAATTAATTAATAGTTCAGTTTTATTAAATTTGATTTAATTAAATTTATAAGGTATCGCAAAGATGTTCATTCAAATAAGATTTGAATGAAATATTAATTAAATATGATTTAATTAATTATATTACTATTAATATATAAGATATTGGAAAGATATTCATTCAAATAAAATTTGAATGAAATATTAATTAAATATGATTTAATTAATATAAATCTATAAGATATTGGAGAGATATTTATTCAAATAAGATTTATATGAAATATTAACTAAATATGATTTAATTAATTATTAACTAATTGATTAATTATTAATTAATTAGTAGATTTGATAAAAAGAATTTCATAATTCTCTCCTACTCCTTTTTCTATTCCAAGAACGAAAGAGAATAATAAATATCTGAAAGAAAACAGTTTTCTTAAAAAAAAACCAAATTCATCTAGAAAAAGGTCAAGACTTTTTTTTCTCTGTAAAAAGAAACGAATTTCTCTCAACTACCTCTAAACATTTTCCCATCTCAATTGATTCCCACAAACCAATCTCATCCCAGAGGATAGGAAGGTCTCCAACGGGTGGTGTCCCCAATTCAGTGATTTGTAGATACAGAGACGTCATCGAAAGTAGTATCCTACAAATTAAAAGCATGCTTAGATTTATATTTAGAATTTTGATTCTAAAATTTTGCCAATGTACTGGTATTTTAAGATTCTCAAATTAATTTGAGGAATGGTCTTGTAAAATCTTCCTCTGTCATAAGGCTTTTATCCCTTCAACTTCAACATCGCTGATGTGAATGGTGGACCCATCGTTGAGGCTAATCAGGTTAGCTTTATCCTACAATCCCTTTCGAAGAGTTTCATACCGTTTCAAACAAACGCATCACTAAATAAGATAGAGTTTAACATAACCACTCTTCTCAATGAGCTTCAAAGGTTCCAAACTCTTACTCTGGGTAAGGGAAAAGAAGTGGAAGCAGATGTTGCTACCACCTAAAAGGTGGACCTTCCAAACCTAAAGCTCAAATGTAGAAGAATAGAAAGGGGAAGACTCCCAAGACTCGCAAGGGAAAGAAAGGTACAAATAAAGGAAAATGTTTCCACTGCAACCAGGATGGACATCGGAAAAAGAATTTCCTGAAATACCATGCTGAGAAGAAAGAACAGAAAGCAGCATAAGATAAATACAATTTACTAGTTGTTGAAACATGTCTAGTCGAATATGATACTTCAACTTGGATACTAGATTCAAGAGCCACTAATCATATTTACTTCTCATTTTACGAAACTAGTTCTTGGAAAAGGGTTGCAGAAGATGAGATTACTCTCAAGGTTGGAACAGGAGAGGTAGTCTTGGCTGAAGCAATGGGAGACTTAAAGTTATTTTTTTAAGACAGATATCTACTACTTAAAAATGTTTTGTATGTACCTCAAATGAAGAAGAGCTTGATATCTATCTCTTGCATTTTAGAACATATGTACGAAATATCTTTTGAAATTAATGAAGCGTTCATTTTCAATAAAGGTATTCAAATATGTTTTGTTATACTTGAAAACAACTTATACAAGTTAAAACCAACTAGACCAAACTTTTTCTTAAATACTGAAATGTTTAGAACAACCAAAACTCATAATAAAAGACAAAAGGTTTCTTCTAACGCCTATTTATGGCACTTAAGACATGGTCACATAAATCTCAATAGAATTGGGAGATTAATTAAGAGTGGACTTCTAAATAAGTTAGAAGATAACTCTTTACCTCCATGTGAATCTTGTCTTGAAGAAAAAAATGACCAAAAGATCTTTTTATTGGAAAAGGTCTTAGAGCCAAAGTACTTATAGAGCTTGTGCATTCGAAACTCTGTGGACCAATGAATGTCAAAGCTCGAGCAGGGTACGAATATTTCATCAGTTTCATTGATGATTATTTAATGTATGGTCATGTTTACCTAATGCATCATAAGACGGATTCTCTTGAAAAGTTCAAAGAATATAAGGCTAAAGTTGAGAATGAATTAGGAAAAACAATAAAGATAATTCGATCAGGTCGAGATGTTGAGTACATGGACTTGCGATTCCAAGACTATTTAATGGAACATGAAATCCAGTCACAACTCTCTACACCTAGTACACCTTAGCATAACGATGTATCAGAGAGAAGAAATCAAACCTTGTTGGACATGGTTCGCTTTATGATGAGCTTTACTCAATTGCCAGATTCTTTTTAGGGATATGCTTTACAGACAGCTATCTATATTTTGAATAATGTTCACAATAAAAGTATTTCAGAATTACCTTATGAGCTTTGGAAAGGGCGTAAAGGAAGTTTACGTCACTTTAGAATTTGGGGATGCCTGACACATGTGTTGGTACAAAATCCAAAGAAATTGGAACATCGTTCAAAACTATGTCTATTCGTAGGTTACCCAAATGAATCAATAGGTAGTCTCTTTTAGGATCCTCAAGAGAATAAAGTATTTGTTTCAACAAATGCTACATTCTTGGAGGAAGACCACATCAAGAATCATTAATCGTGTAGTAAACTAGTATTAAGTGAGGTTTCTACAGATGATGCAGATATACCTAGTTCATAAACTAAAGTAGTTGATAAAACTTGAAAATCTAGTCAATCACATCCTTCTCAAGAGTTGAGAGAGCCTTGACGTAGTGGGAGGGTTGTTCATCAGCTTGATAGCTTCTTGGGTTTAACAAAAACTTAACTCGTCATACCTGAGATGGAATAGAGAATCCATTAACCTATAAACAGGCAATGAATGATGTAAGTAGTGACCAATGGATCAAAGCCATGAACCTCAAAATGGAGTCTATGTACTCCAATTCTGTCTAGACACTAGTAGATCAACCAAATGATATAAGACTTATTGGTTGTAAATGGATCTACAAGAGAAAACAAGATCAAGCCAATTAAGGCTCGACTTGTGGCAAAAGGTTATAGCCAAAGAGAGAGAGTAGACTATAAAGAAACTTTCTCTCAAGTTGTTATGCTCAAGTCAATTAGAATACTCTTGTCCATCGCCACCTTTTATGATTATGAAATTTGGCAGATGGATGTCAAGACAACATTTCTAAATGGTAATCTTGAGAAGAGTATCTATATGACTCACTAGAGGGGTTTATAAAACAAGGTCAAGAACAAAAAGTTTGCAAGCTTAAAAAATCCATTTTTGGTTTGAAGCAAGCATCTAGATCTTGGAATACAAGATTTGACACTTCGATCAAATCTTATGGCTGTAAGCAGAATGGTGATGAACATTGTGTTTACAAAAGGGTTTTCAATTCCATTGTAGCATTTCTAGTTCTATATGTTGATGATATTCTACTCATTGGGAATGATGTGAATAATCTTAACGACATCAAGAAATGGCTATCTACGCAATTTCAAATGAAATATTTGGAAGATGCATAACATGTTCTCGAGATCTAAATTGTTCGAAACTGTAAAAACAGAACACTAGTCATGTCTTAAGCATCTTATATAGACAAAATGTTGTCTAGATATAAGATGCAAAATTCCAAAAAGGGTTTGTTGCTGTACATCTATGGAATTCAATTGTCAAAGGAACAATGTCCTAAGACACCTCAAGAAGTTGAGGATATGAGAAATATTTTCTATGCTTCGGTTGTTGGGAGTTTGATGTATACAATGTTATATACTAGACCTGAAATTTGTTACTCAGTAGGAATAGTCAGTAGCTATCAATCCAAACATGTACGTGATTATTGAACAGTCCTTAAGAATATTCTAAAATATCTTAGAAGAACAAAAGACTACATGATCATGTATGGAACTAAGGATTTGATCTTTACTAGATACATAGATTATGATTTCCAAACTGATAAAAATGCTAGAAAGTCTACTTCAGGATCAGTATTCACTAGAAATGGAGGAGCAGTAGTATGGAGAAGCGTAAAGCAAATTTGTATAGTTGACTTCACAATGCAAGTTGAATACGTAGCAGCTTGCAAAGCCGCAAAGGAAGCAGTATGGCTAAGGAAATTCTTGACAAATCTAGTTGTTCCAAATATGCATCTGCCAATCACTTTATATTGTGATAATAGTGGTGCACTTGCAAATTCAAGAGAACCTAGAAGCCATAAGACTGTAACCATAGAAATAATCACTTTTAAGTTATAACTCCGTTAACTTTAATAAAATTGACTATTTTGTTTATTGATATACAGTATAACTTAATCTTAATCCTGAGCTAACTATGAACTTCTGTTCATATGGAATTATCCTTAGATCTGCATAGGTGAGGGCAGTTCAATGGTTCTGGCCCTAATAAACCTCCCATTTCAGGGGTAAGATCGGGTAGATAGCTAGGGACATAGGGTGCAAAACAGAATTCACTCCTACCCAGTCTAGGGTTAGTAGATAGGTTGTTCCCTTAAGGACTGAATCAATGTCTTGAACAAGGGGTCCCACCCTCTCATTGGCCGAGAGGGATTCGGTTTACAAGTTGGACCTTAAACCAATTGTTTAATTGTGGATCAGTGGAACTTAAAGATAAAAGATAGAATCTCGAGGGTAAAATGGTACTTTGACCCAGCCAAGATTATGAACAACCTATGAAGGATTAACTTACTTATCATGGCTATATCACATAGATTCAAAATATATCTATAATGAGGGAATGTAACTACGGGACTTTAGTAGAATGACTCGTTAGTTAATGAAAGTTGATTAGGGTTGTCTAAAGAGTTTAGATAGTTAATCTCGAATCGTTGGAGCCCATGACCTATAGGTCCATTAGGTTCCCCCACTAGCTCATAAGGAATCAACTTAGAACATTACGATGGAATAATTTGAATTGTTCGAATTAGGTAAAGAGAGAGAAACCAACAAATATATTTCCTATAACCATCGGTTATAACTTAACATAAAGTTTCATGTTTAAATGTGATTTAAATATAAATATGGATTCATATTTGGAAGCTCGGAATTGATGAAAAAGGTCAAAGATGAAAAAAGTCAAAATGTTTACTTTTGACTTTGAAAATTCAAACATTGACCGACTTTATATTCAAATATGATTTGAATTTAGAAAAATGAATGCGGATTTATACTTGGGAGGTTGAAATTAGTCAAGACAGATAAAATGGTAAAAAGTCAAAATGTTGACTTTTGATTTTTTAAAAGTCAAATTACCATATTACCCTTGGAACCACATTACATGTAATTATCAAATGGCTTCATGCATGTGCGTCACCTACTTGGTCATATGCCAAATGGGGAGAATGGAAGCTCACTACATACAATTTTTGCATGTAGTTTACTTATAAAAGGAATGGATTGGAAATGAAAAGTTAGAGTTGTTTTTAGTTAAAAATTGATTTTGTATTTTGGAATTGCAAAATCAAACCAAATTTCATTTTCTCTCCACAAGTTCTTCAAGCAAGTTCATCCTACTAAATCCATCTTTCTCTCTATTTTTTCCACCGTTTGAGTCCCACAACTTGGTTCTATGTCTGAAGAATAGCAAGTCAATCCCGACTTCGAGAACATGACGAGATTACGATAATAGAAAAGCATCAAAGGTGACCTGTTCTATTAACCCTATTTTGTTTCATTTTAGAGTTGTAATGCATGTTAATCACTAAATTGTTTAGCTGTAATTAGAGTAAAACTGATCCTTATTCCACTGTGCATGTCTATCATTTCCATCAATTTCATGCTTAGATATTCTTAAGTGCTCTTTGCAAAGATCATCATTATTAGCTCTAAATGTACTGACTGCTGGATGGAGATTAGAATTATGCGATAAAATTTACATTCCTAATGATGTTTGCTATTCATGGTAAAAAAATTATCGTGCAAGTTCTCCCCTCTTTCGTCCAATTGTAAGCAAAGAGAAGTTTTCTGGTAAGTTCAGGGTCTAAATCACGGAATTTCAAGCTCCTAACTTATCTAAATGTGTGCAAAGTCACGTGGTATAGACCATATAGCCAAATGTATGCACAGTATATGGGTTATCCTAAGTATTTACACTACGGTGCTTGGTGGTGCAAGGTGAACGTGATGTTATGGACAAGGTGATAAAGGAAACAATTACCAAATAGATTAACTGATGCTTCAATACTTTGAAGCGATATAATTGTATTGAATAGAAATTAAGGTAGGCACTTCTCAGTGCAATATCATACTTGCTTGCCATTTGGTATGCAAATACACAGGTTTAGTGACGCTATATCACTAATCATTATGCATGTAATAATAGTAGTTAATCCTTAAGTAAGGTACACTCCTCTCAGCGTATTTTGCCACACAAATTGACCTCTCAGTAACGTGTGTAAAGGATGAGCTTAGTGATGAGAATGCATTACTGCATTCTCTTTGCTACTTGCTTAGTTAAGAGCAGTTCACACATATTCAGTGATTTCGATTTACACTTTTGCTCTTCTTTTGAATGAACAAGGTCAAGATGCTCACCTTTAACTAAACAAAACTTTTACTATAAGCACCATAATCTTCTGAGTATCGAATACTTCACTCATTACTACTTAGTTATTCAACTATATATATATATGGAAGAGATAAGGAAAATGGGGGAGTGGAAGAAGAAATGCATTACTCTCATACATAACATTTTAGGCCTTTCCATAGTTTTATTCTTATTACAAAACAACAAAATATAAAAATAAGGAAATGGAAACACAATAGAGGTGTTACGCCTCAAAGTTTGATATCTCATTCTCTCTTGCTTGAATTTTACCTAGTCATTGACCTTTTCTTGGTATTGAAACCAAACATTCTTAAACTCGTCCCATTTTCTGTGCGGGGAATGCATTTACAATTGTTTCTGACACTAACGAAACTTTCACCACTATTTGGAAACATTAGCCACCTTTTCCATCTTTTTGGTCCGCACCTTAGTACTCCCCCAACAAGTGTGCTTCCTAACATAGCTTTGTGTAAATGTGGAAAGGTCCATGCTAGAAATGTAGACGAAAGTCCTTGTTCATAGGATCTCGTAGATGCAAAGGCTTTAGACTAAGAAAAAACAAAGAAACTGTTAGAGAACCACTTCTGACCTCAAGATAAAAACTGTATGGGGCATAGGCGTTCACCATTTTAGGGACCGACACCAAAGCTCTTAAAACCATCCCATTTTCTTTGTGGGAATGCATTTTTGGTAATTTCTGACACCGGTCAAACATTTGCCACTCTCTTGCATTGCCACTTTTTCAATTATTTTGGTCAACACCTAGTACTGATATGAAACCCTTGAACATGGGATCTAAGAACCATGTTAAACAATAAGACTCAAAGAACACAACTCCAACAGCTCAAAAAGCCAATTTGATTTCAATCCCTAAGATAGGCTAGATACAGATTGCTTAGATGATCTAAGAAACCAAGGATCGAACAAAGTTAGAAACTTCAATCAATCATCGATCTTCAAAGCATTCCACAAGTAAGGTAGATCAATTCTCACTTGAATTCTCCAAATATTTCTGCATTCTATCACAAGAACAAAATTCTACATTCAGAATTTTCAGATTTCATTCATCCTAAATTCTTTTTTTTTTAAAATGTGGAAATTACAACCCTATTTATAATAATTAAAATATGAAATGAAAGGTCACAACATTTAATTTTATGCCTTTTCAACTGCCACAATAAATGAAAACACAAAAATATATAACTCCTTAAACATTTAATATTATGACTTTTGGGTTGCCAAAATAACTCTTCAACTTTCAATCATTGCATCTTTTCAACTTCTTTATTTGATTAAATTCTGGTTGCTTGATTCATATGAAGTACTCCCCCAACGAGCTCGCTTCCTGATTTATACTTGGGTAAATGTGGAAGGAGCATGCAAGAAATGTGGAAAGAAGTCCTTGGTCATAGAATCCAATAGCAGGAAAGGCTTTAGATCAAGGAAAAACAAAGAAATATTTAAAGGACCACTACTGACCCAAAAAAAACTGAGTCTGGGTCATAATCGATGACCTTTTGTTGGGATCAAAACCAAATTTTTTTAAATTCGTTCCAATTTCTTTGTAGGCAATGCATTTTTTATGGTTTCTGATAGAGGAAAAATGTTGGCCACTCTTAGGAAGCATTGGCCACCATTTCGATCCTTTTGGTCTTCACCTTAGTACTACCCCAACAAGCTCACCTTTCTTACTATACTTTGGGTGAATGTGGAAGCGACCATGCCAAGAATGTAAATGAAAGTTCTTGTTTAAAGAATCTCGTAGTTGTAAAGGCTTTAGATCAAGATAAATTAATGAAATTGGTAACGACCACTTCTGACTCCAAGTTAAAAACTGAGTGTGGTCCATAGGCGTTGACCTCTTTATTTGATCGACACCAAAAGTTCTTAAACTCGTTGCATTTTCTACCTGGAGAATGCATTTTTGGTGGTTTCTAACAACGGCCAAATGTTCACCACTCTCTAAAACCATTGGGCACCTTTCGATCATTTAAGTCCGCACCTTAGTACTCCTTTAACAAGTTTGCTTCCTAACCTATTGTCAAGCCTTACCCCAAGCACCTGCTTGCTTGGCCCAAGATGTGGCATGATGTGATAACTTAGTATCAGAGCAATGAAGTTCCTAGGGAACGGAGCACTAAAAGTCAAAATTTGTTTTAATAACTTGATTCTACTTGGTATTAAAGAAGAAGCTATTTCCTAGAAAATAGAAAACAAATAATTTTTAAAATGAATTTTCAATAAAACTTGACTAGCAGGCAACGTATGTAGGCAGCAACCGATACACAATCTTGCCAATAATCCAGTATGTACTATCTATTGTTCTTTCAAGAACTAAAACAAGAAAATATTTGTTAGTTACAGATCCATGGAAAACAATAATGTAAGAGGACGACTAGAACTTTATGGAGTAGAAAAGTATGGTTGTTCAATCTACCCTACAGAAGCTAAGGAATGGATGCATAGGGTGCAAGAGTGCCTTGAAATAATTAGTTATGAGGATGATATAAAGGTAACATTAGTATAATCTATGTTTATGGACGATGCAAAAGAATGGTGGTTCTCATTAAAGGAAGATTTGATTGAAAAAGCTAGACAGGATTGGAATGTACTCCAAAGAATGTTTGGAAGAGAATACTTTTCCAAAACTTTAGAAAGGTGAGATAGAGAGAGATGGAGGAAGAAAGCAAACAAGAGTTAGTAGGATCTTCTTCTGAAGAAGGAAAAGTTATTTCAAAATTAGAGAGAAAGAAGTAGTATTATAAATGTAAGATGTTTTGTAGGGGTAAGTGTAATAACAATAAAGTTGCATGTTATTACTACTGTAAAACAGGACAACATAAGAATAATTGTTTAGCATCTAGCTTGGATAGACAAGTAGAGATGAGAGCAATATCTGTAGCTCTATCTATAAGACGACAAGTAGCGGCATCGATTAAGGGAAAATATAAGCTTTGTTAGGTTATCTGAATGAAAAAGAGGATGAAATAAATGTAAAAAGATGTCAAAAGTGTATGTTTTTTGTGTGCTTATGAAAATCAGTTGTATATTATGTGTGCTTATGTATGTAAGGAAAGCTTATGAAATTAATAAATAAAAAGTATGTTTGTAGATAATTACTTTTTGTTTATTAAAATATGATAGTTAGACTAAAATTGAAAGTTTAAAGTGTTATGCATAAGTTATAAACATATATATATATATATATGGATGTTAAGGATGTAAATGTTTGTATAAAAATAAAGATGTCCGTCATACTAGGAAAGGAAAAGCAAAAGTACGGAGAGCACCCATGGAAGAGGATCAAACATTGGAAAGTGAATCAAGTACGAGGCAAGACAGAATGGATGATCTAAGCTACCAGCAGATGTTCTAAAAATTTATGGATTCAATGGGAACAATGGGAACAATGCAAATTAGGACTGATAAGAAATATAGCATTGAAAGATTGAAATCTTTAGGTGCTACGATTTTTTAAGGATCCACAGATTCAGTTGACACTAAAGTGTGGTTAAATCTATTAGAAAAGTGTTTTAAGTTGATGGATTGCCCAAAGAGAAAAAATTCTAGTAAGCAACCTTCCTATTGTAAAAGGAAGCAGTATGATGGTGAGATTCGATTAAAGATAGAAGAAGAGATACGGATACCATGAGTTGGATAGTATTTTGGGGAATATTTGAAGAGAAATATTATCCATAGATCTATTGTTAAACAAAGAGGGATGAATTTCTTAAATTAAAAAAAAAATCATTAACAATAGTTGAATACGATAGGAAATTTACGCAACTCTCTCGTTATGTTGGACCAATTATGGCATTCGAAAGTAATAGATGCTGATAATTCGAGAATGGACTTAGATAGGAAATCCAGACTCCAATAACATTCAACATCAAAGTGGAAGGATTTCTCACAGTTCATTAAAACTACATTACGAGTGGAACAACGTTTATCATTAAGGAAGTTTGATGGTATGGATCCTCATTTTGATTAAAAAATGAGTTCTGATGGAGGAAGCAAAAAAAAAAGCTTCGGTCTAGGAGTATCGAAAGGAAATAATTTTAAGAATGGATTTAGAAAAGAAAGCTCGTTTTGATCTCAAAACTAAGAAAGCGATTACCAGAAGATGGTTGCAAGCAGCAACAGTAAACATCCTTGTAGACAATGCAATAGATATCATCTTGGACAATGTCTCAAAGGAGGAGACCTTTGCTTTCGATTTAAGAAATCAGGACATTTTACAAAAAATTGTCCTTTGGTGAGTACAAGTCAACCGAGAGATCCAGGTATTGTCTCTTATTTAGTGAATTAACCAAAAATAACTCTGAGTGGAGGATGACCTAGCAATGTAAAACAAAAAGGAGTTTTGAGAAGTTAGTTATGTTTTAAGTATGTAATAAGTCTTATGCTATGTAAATGAAATTATCCCTTTATGAATATTGCTTGGTATTCAAAAATTTTGAGGACGAAATTTCTTAAGGGGGTAAGAATTGTGAAACCCAAAATTTCTTTAACCTTTGGAGTTTGTTAACCTTAGTCAAGGACAAGAGAAAATGAAATTTATGGAAAAAGAAGGTAAACATACTTGGATTTTAGGTTTAGAATTGAGAAAAAGAGAAAAGTTGAAATTTTTGGTTAAGTGTCAAAAGGATGGTGTTAGGCGTTGGAGGTTATGTGGGCAACAAGGAAAGGCTAAAGAACTTCCAAAAGGGTGACAATGGGTGGCAAGAAGAGGCTTGAGAACCTTTAAGGTTAGGTGTTTGGACATGGAGTAAGTGGCTAAAGTTTTGGATGGCTAGGCAAGATAACCTCCCAGAGGTTATCTATGCGTTTGGACTAAGGCTTGGCGGTAAGATGAGAGCTTGTTAGGCAAGTAATGCTTGCTAGGTGAGAAAAGAAAAGAGGATAGCAAGCTAGGCGACGAAGGGCTATTCGTTGGGAGGCTTGTCCATGTGAGAAAGGTTATCTAGGCAGCCAAGGTTAGGCGTTGAGAGGTTAGTTGGGTGGCCAAGTTAGGCAATAAAAAGGTTAAGTAGGCGAGATGACCAAGGAGGTTAGCTATGCGTTTAAGACAAGCAACGTGGCGTGATTAGGGCATTCAGTTTAAGTTTAATCTAGGTGTCATGATCTTATTAACATGCATTCTGCAACCACAAAGGACGTGGAGGAGATGACGAGATGTTAATAAGAGCTTAAGAGGTAAGTCTAATAAAAAATTAATTGTTACCTTAATCTCATGCACTGAACTCTATAAATAGGCAAACTTCAGCAATGAATTTCTCATAACTCACTAGTGAAAAATTTCTCAAATTGATTTTAAAAGTTAGGAAATTGAGTCTAGTTTGATAGAGAGAGCTTCCATTTAATTTGGATTCAAGAAGGTCTGCATTTGGATCAAGACAAGGCAAGAAGGTCATTTTCTAGGAAAATCTGAGCAAGAAGCACTTTCAGAGGGCTACATGATTTTTCAAAATAGGGTCATGATATTGGATTTAAAAGAGTGTTCTAGGTAGTGGCCAAGAGGCTTGCATGTGTAGGTGTTATGGGCATGAATTTTAGGATTAAAGGTTATTTTGGTCAGTTTCCACAAACGTGACAAGGCCATGGCACAGTCAAGCAACAAGGCATGCACTCAAGCTTCATGCATGACCTTGTGACTTAACGCACATGGTGTGCGGGGACCACAACTCAAGCAAAGCACGTGATAGGCATGCTAGGTAGGTGACAAGGACACGCACGGCAATCCCATTACTAGGTTAGCATGCAGCAAGGCCCTAAGCCATGCGTGCATGGCCATCCCGATCTACCATGTCATTGAGCACGATGGGCTATTTTCGAGGTTTTTTTGGGCTGTTTGGATATTTTTGGGAAATTTAAGAAAAGTTTTGGATATTTTGATATTCAAGGGATTAATTAGGGATGAATTATGAATTTTTCAGATCGAGGAAGATTGAGAGGAATTTCACGACTAGGGCTTTATTCAAGTGATAGTGAATAACATACTGATTTCAAATTTGTTTAGTAAACATGGTCTCAAGCCTTACAAGCAATAGCTTGTAAAAATGATTTAGGAACATGATTTCCATGTTATTATCAAGTCATGATTTCTGATAAATGTTTATAAATTATTATTCAAATTACACTATGTTGATTTCATGATCAAGTTCAAGAAAATGGTTTCATGTTTTCAAATGTTTTCTTCGTGTTTGAATATTTCATGAGACCTATTGTATACAAGTGGTTAACTCTATACTGATGGTAGGGTGGACGAGCCTATAGTTTATGGACCATCAGAATGGATATATTGTTATTCCTTAAACATTGAAGGTTAGCTACCCATCGAATGTTTTGTCTTTGAACTAAGGGGTAAATACTGCTCGTGGCTATGGATGACTGTCTTTGAAATGCTATGCAAATGTTTCAAGTTTCATGTTATGACTGTTTACTGATAAATGTGTTTAAGCTTCAATTTTATACTAAAATGTTTATAAAAACCTGTTTTACAAAACCGTTGCTCACTAAATATTTTGACTTACTTTTTCAAAATGTTTTTCTTCTATCCAGGTACAGATAGCGAACCTCTGCATGTTGAACATACTGCTGCAAGGTAAATTTAGTTTTCGTTATGCAAGGACATTGTTTTGTTTAAAGTAGTAATGTGATTATTCAAATATTTATATCTTTATGTTTTATTCTTTTTCCATGATACATTTTAAAAGATTTTTTATGGGTTGCGCTACAGATTCTGAAGTATGATTTAACTTTTATTTAAATAAAAGACTTTGACTCCTTAAAAGTTTTTCAAGTGTTTATGTCATGTGTTAGTGGAAGTTGTTCTAGAGGCGAATGGCCTCGGTTGATATCACACCACGTCTTGGACCAAGCAAAGAGGTGCTCGGGCTAGGGTGTGACACCTATACTTTGTATAAATGTGGAAGGGAGCTTCAAGGAATGTTGACGATAGTCCTTGGTCATGGAATCCTATAGCTGGAATGGCTTTATAACAAGATAAAACAAAGAAACTGCTATGAAACCTCTAAGCATTGGATCTATGAGCCATGTTAAACAACAAGACTCAAAAGAACACAACCCCAATAGCCCCAAAACCAATTTGATTTCAACACCTAAGATAGGCTAGATACAAATTGTTTAGATGATTTAAGAAATCAAGAATCGGACAAAGTTAGAAACTCTCATCAATCCTCGATCTTCTAAGCACTCAAAAAGAAGGATAGATCAATCCTCACTTGAATGCTCCAAATATTTGTGCATTCTATCACAAGAACACACAAGAATAAAATTCTACATTCTACAATTTTTAGATTTCATTCTTCCCAAATTCTTATTTTTAAATGTGAAAATTACAATCCTATTTATACTAATTAAAATATGAAATGAAAGGTCACAACATTTAATTTATGCCCCTTCAACTATCATAATAAATGAAAACACATAACATTAAATAAATATATAATTTATTAATAAACATTTAATTTTATGACTTTTGGATTACCCAAATTACTCTTCAACATCCAAGCATTGCATCTCTTTTTTTTTTTGTAAATGTATTGTAATAAATACAGGGATGGGGATTTGAACCTAAGATCTCTTGTCCACGGGTACATACAGGTCCTAGTTGAGCTAAGCTCGTGTTAACACCATTGCGTCTCTTTAACTTCTTCATTCGATTCAATTCTGATTTCTTGATTCATATCATTCTCCTCTTCTTCGAGAAGATTCTCAAATATAAAGGATCTCTTTCAAATGTAGCTTTTGGTAGTCATCTTTTTTGCTCTTGAATTCACGGACAATAAAGTTTAACATGAAATCTCTCAA
Organism: Cucumis variabilis; assembly: GCA_037974545.1. NCBI lineage: Eukaryota > Viridiplantae > Streptophyta > Magnoliopsida > Cucurbitales > Cucurbitaceae > Cucumis > Cucumis variabilis. The sequence goes on from JBBPDI010000004.1 coordinate 22,571,157, forward strand.
ATCACAACATTTTATTTTTGCAGATTTTCAAAATGATGACATTTAACATTGAAGAAAATTGAATTAGAAGACCTTCGAAGAAAATAAATTTGTAAATCAGACTCATATCTAAAATATTGAAGAATTCAAAATTATAAAAGTATGACTGCAAGTGACATTTTTTTTAGATTTTATATAGTGGACAAAATGTGGCGAGATAGCTAGAAAAAAATGGAAATCATGAAAATAAGAGAAGACGTCCAAAATGCAAAGTTATATACTTCGTCAAAACTTTCCTTTTAACTTTTAATTAGGTTCGGGTCTTCCAATTTACATGAAGCAACAAATAATTTTGAGCCAAAATTATTTACAATGTTAACTCAATGAATAAAGATGATTAAAGATGACATGGGACAAGTTCTAGAAGAGTTATTTAACGCATTATGAAGACTTTCTACATTTTTAGTTTCTTTTTATTTTGGCCGTTAATTTAGTATTCAATCTTGTTTTAAGTTCCTAGGTTTTGTTCTCTTCAAAAGGCAATTAAGTGTATTTAGATGGCTATTAGGCTTCCACCCCTGCATGTATTTTCTTTAATTAGCATTTGAGTGTGACTATTGGGCTTCCACTTAATCCATGACCATTTAGCCTATAAAATGGCTTGTAATGCTCTTGAAAAAGTAGAATATCAATATTAAAAGTTTTTGCTTATTCAACCCTTTTGGTGTTCTTTTTTTCAAGTCTATCTTTAGATTTGATGTTAAAAATCAATTCATTGGATTAATCTTCATCAAACTATACCTGGAGTAAGTATGTATTAGGATTTAAGACTAAATATCATAGATTCTATCTTTGTGAGTGTTTGCAAGGATCTTAGAAGGACCTCTAGATTTGCATCTAACAAACATAATGGAGATGAATACGAGATGAAGATGTCAACTAACTTGTATGTGAGAAAAAAGTGAAGGAATGTTAATGCATTACAATGTGATTGGCAATGTAAAAGCATTAATGTAATATAACTTACTCAACCAACTTATGATTAAGACATGCTCATCTCAGAGTCATTAAACACCACACGTAGTCACCTCTCTAGATCCACATGATTCAGCATGGTCAAGCGAGATGTATTTAAAAGAGTTAGCTTATAACACGTACAGAACTTCGTGATTAAGAAAAGTAACCTCTCGATGATTAGTGACCAAACTTGTTCCCCTTTCGGGATACTAATGCTGGAAGTTATCTCGTAAGGAAAGAGGATACTCTTCCTTGCACGTGTTAGTTATGTCCTTGCTACTTACCCTCTTGACTAGTTGGCGACTTAAGCTAGCAAAGCAATGAAAATAGCTCAACTAACGAGATAAGACTTATATGCAACACTTCTTATCAAAAACTTATCACAAACCTAAACTACAAATAACACATTGACTGATGGAAAGTAAAAAAAATAATAGCTTGAGTAGGTATAAACATGTAATACATAACAAAAACTATCGGCCTTTGGTCATTGTACAATATGGACAATGTATATATTACAAATGAATACAAAAAAGGGAGATAAAGAGAAGGGAAATGAGTACAAGTTAGGGGAAATAGAAGATGACCTTCTTTCCATTCTGAACAAAGCTCTCACTCACAGTATGATCAAAGAAGAAGAAGGAAACTACTCTTTACAGATGGCAAAAAGGCTATTTCTTTTCGCACTTCAAGCATGGCCCTATCAAAACCCAACAATGACTCATTGAAGCGCCTTCTAATTTTTTGCCCATTTAGGCCTCCATTTCTTGGTGAAGAAGGAGTTTTTTATAACTAATTTTTGGTAGGAAACTTCTACTCTTATGACATGTCAGCACCGATTCCAGCCTTACAAAGTAATATCAGCTCCAACTACCATTCTTGTCTTCTATTGAGTCTTCCTCGTGTGATGACGAGGTTCCTCACCTAGAAATTATATTTGCTAGATGGGTTCTTATCGCGTAGCTCTTGTGTGAGCTCCTCTATGATACACTAGTTCTTTCCTTCTTATTAATCTTGCGTTGAAACACTGAAAATAGAGTAAAAGGAAGCATGGGAACTTATGTCAAGTATATTTAGAAGACTTCTTCCCTTTCAACTTCTAAGATCTCCTCTTCTCGATGAGCCTTTTTTTCTTTACTCACCTTTTGGCGTTTTGACCTTCTGACGCCCTTTTTTCTTTTGTTTTCTTGCTATGGCCTTGTCCTCTAAAGAACTTAATTCCTCCAATTCCTTCTAAAGTTCCTCGTAGAACTCTTTAGTAGATTTTGCTTTGCCCTTGCTGATGAGAATCATGGTGTTCCACTCATTTCAGAAGGACCAATTACAAGATCTAAAGCATCAAAGATTCAACAATCATTCATTCTTCATGTACAAGAATGGATAGGATCGATTCACCATAATTTCATATGTCGCATACTAATACAAGAGACAAAGGACCATTTGGATAGGATTGATTCACCATAATTTCATATGCCGCATACTAATACAAGAGACGAAGGACCATTTGGAGTTTTGAAGGTCAATGTTTTTTCGATTGAAGTGAACTATAGAGTAGACATTAAGCTTCCATGTAGCCAACAATTTGAATTCCTCATTGTTTACTTAATATCACATTTTTATTGTATTTCCATTTGTTTTAATTTAGCAAGTTAGGGTAACTACCATTAATAGCTTAGTATTAAAGATGGTGGTTGGAAATTAGTTGTTGGAAGATAAAAAGATTAGTTAATGTTTTAAAGACTATGGGTATTTTCATTAATTACGATAGAACCTCTACAAGGCTATATAATGCCTTTATCCTTTCATTTATAAAAAGAAGGTTTTTTATGAATGCAATTTGAAATCTCATTTTCAGAGTTTTTCCTTAATTAGTAATTCTTGTGATAGAATGCATGCGAGTCATTCAATCTAACCTTGATCAAGTTTGATTGTGGAGTGACTTAATTTAGAACAAGATTTTCAAATCTTGCTTCTAGATCTTTGATCTAAGAGGTAATCTAATCCTAACTTTCTTTTGGTTGATCTAAATTAGTATAAGGAGGTGTTACTTTCTTGTTTCAAAGGTTCTTGCTACATTAATAGCTTGGATCTTTGGATTGAGGATTAAGATTGCCTTGTCACTTGCTCTTCTCCCTAGAGAGAGACAACTCTTCAGTTTTGTTGAGGAACCCATCCCGCTCCCTCAACTTTCTTTTTTTTCTTTCTTTCCACCAAGGCCTTAACACATTGGGTCTACACTTTGATTTTTAATAATCCAGTTTTCACTTTTTTTTTTCCCTTTTTCTAGCCTTTGTTGCTACTCTTCTGAATTTGATTTCTGCAATTGGCAAGGGGGTTTCCTTTTTACTTTCTTCTTCTAACGCTTCCTCCCTTCGCTTGCCAATTTCTTCTTCTCTCATCTCTTTCTCCTCCTTCTATGATTGTTACTTCCTAGTCCTTTCTTGTTCTTTATGTTTCTGCCTTACTTCTTTCATTTTCACTCTTCTCTCTTTTTCTTCAAGGAGCACTTTAAGTGTGATGTCAATGTTCTATGTAGTCATAGGTATCTCTTTTCCCTTGAAGATAATGGGTTCCACCTTTTCGTCCAAAAATTTCACTTGAACTGGCGAGTGAGTCGTTGTGGGTCAAGGGATTCAATTGTGCTTGCTCCGACATAAGACTATCTGAGAGGACGACCTCAATGTCTTTCTTCTGTGAGTCGATGACCATAAACTTTTTTTCTTGCTTCGTAAATTGATCAACTACTTTGTTTCAAAACATTTGATAAAATTTGTAATGTGAATAGAACATAAAATAAAGGATGAGAAAAGAAATCTTACGATGATTGAAAAGCTCACAGGGGTCAAAAAGCTTAAGAGACTTGTGTGGCAAAAAGATTATGATTAGGGTTATGGAAGGGTTTTTTTAAAATACACCATTAACTGTGGTTGGGTTGTTTTAACTCACTCGGTTAGTGTCATGAGAAATAAATGTGACTTGACGTTCTGACATAATCATTTCGATTCTCTAAGTGCCACTCAATCATTATGAATGGATTTGAAATATGAAACGATGATTGAAGATCCCCAAACCTTCACTCATTAGACCAAAACTCTTTTGCTTCACATCTTGTGAAGTCTTTATTGTCGAATGCTTTTTTATGCAAACCTTTTTGCGAGATGATTTCATTGCGAAAAACCCTATTTTCTTCACCTAAAGATTGTGCGAGACAACTTGCACTCCTTAATTTGAAAAGAATATTAAATTAAGACTAAAAGTCAAAATAATTTACAAGTATAAACTACACATTTGCTACAAGGAAAACTTAGTGGATAATCTTTGTGTCAGAATGTGTACTTTTATTATGACAAACATAATTACAAAGAAGTACAAATTACATAAGGATACAAATTTTGAAGAACTATTTTTAAGGATACAAATTTTGAACAACTATTTTTAATATGCTAGAGAAAGCGAAGGTGGCTGTTGTTCTAACATTCTTTTACCACCTTGCCTTTCTTCTTCTTCTCTCCTTCTGTCGTTAAGGTTCTCCTTGAAACAATGCCAAGCAGGTGGTCGAGTTGTCCTTTGACAGAAGAATTCTTACTCCATGGATGATAATCTTTCTAAGTTGTATTTTCCCCTTTTTTTTCTTTCATACAAGTCCACCAAAATGAAGATGTACAACTACTATATTGGATGAACTTACTTGGCCAACTTATAACCCAACTTTTGGTGGGTTGTGGTGAGGGAAAGATCGTCAGTCATGACGATCAATATGGAACAAGGAAAGAAGAGAAATAGAACTTAAAATGGTGGTGATTGAAGACACCGAACGATTGAAGATGCTTACTTGCAGCTTCGCGAAAAGAATGTTCAGTCAGATGTTCGAAGAAAAAGGAGAAATACAATTTAAAATGATAATGATCGAAGAGAACAGAACGTGAAACTAAATGAAGAATTTTGTTTGGCTCAAGGTTAGGATTCAAGGTTTTTAGGAGGTTTAAATAGGCATTCTTAACTTGTTGGGATTTATCTCCTAAAACTCGTAGATTGTAAATATAATCCATTTACCGTTATTCATAAAGTGCTATTATTGTAATAATTGTTATTAATTATAATATTAGTTTTGTCTTAATAACCCAAATCCAATAAACGAACATCCTAAACAGTTTAATGAGTCTTTAACAGGGTCGGAATTGATATGCAAAAAGTAAAGAATTATGCAAAATATATAGGCAAGGTTGTTATCAACACATTTATGTACAGAAATTAAAGTGGTTACGAAGGATACTTACTTAAACCGCCTTGACAAAAAATTATTTGTAGTTTATCCATGACTTTTACTGTAGATAGGTGCAAGCACAGGTTTCGAACCCAAGAGAGTGTAGGATAGATGTTTTCTTGAATGTAATGCTTGAAAAGATTGAGATTGGTAACAAAAAGAAAAGAAAAGCATTGAAAACAATTTTTGGAGAAATTATAAGGGAGAATGAGAAGGGGAATTTAGTTGCAATATAATTCACAATCAGAGATATTAAAAATTGAATTCCAATAAGAGAAGTGAGGAATGAGCTTAGGCATGGATCTAATCTTATCATTGAATCAAAGAAAGTAAAGGAAATTGAATCATGCTTAATTAATAGGGAATTTTTTATTCAAGATCAAATTGCTTGATCTTGGAGGAATTTTGAAACAAAATTCAAGAAAAGAGATGAATTTCATGGGGGATTAGTTTAATTTTTGCAATCTTAACTAAACCCCTAATTATTCTTTAAAAAAGATTACAAGATCATTCATAATATTACAACCAAGGAATTAAATGAGAATTAATTTGTGCACTAGAAAAGAATGCATTTCATTTCCAAGAATTGACTCAAGAACAATTGAAATTCATGAGACATCAAATCAGCCATCCACATGCGTGAACTACCTTAAGATAACCAGTTTGAACCATACGCAACGCATTTATTTTTTGGATTTTTCAACACAAAAACGATGGCATTTTTTACTACGTCACCTCCACGTCGTGTGTTCGATCCTCGCCAGACGTAAGAAAAAATCATATTTCTTTGAACTTCAAGCGCGTGCGTCATCTGTTCGCTCTTCTGTCGCCACATGTCGCAACCTGATCATCTACGCTCCTCAGACGTCTCAAGTTTGAATCTTCTTTGGCATAAATTCATTTTTTCTTCATATTTTTCAATGGCATTTTCGTAAAGTTTTACCAACTTTTCAAGAAATCCCAAATTTTCATCAATTTTCAATGCATATCCTTCAGGTTGCGATTTCGAACCCCTTGAGCGGTTATTTGATTTCTTTTTCTAAGCCCTTATTTTCCAAAAATTCATAATCAATTCATCATTTTCTCTCAAAATCAATCCAAATTTCACCTAAAATTCTTCCAAATCCAATTTTTCCATAAGTCTCCCTCTCATTTCTCCCATTTTTTCACTCAAAAATTTTGAATTTGATCTTCAATTTTCATGGAGGAGTAAACTTCAATTGAGGTAAGAGATTAAGATTGAAAAATTCTTTTGAGAGATTATCTCTTTACAAGAATTCATGAAATTTTCTTGATTTCTTCATCAATAAATATCTTGATTTTTTTTATGTCAATTCTTGATTTTAATTCTTGATTAATTTTAGCAACTATGCTTTATATGCAATGGGGATTTGCTTGATTGCTTTAATTTCCCTACTATTTGAATTCAATTTACATTTTATATCTTGGTCAAATAATTGTCTTGAATGCAAATTATGATTAGATCAAAATCATGCAATGTGACTGAATTTTTGAGAAATTAAAGGAATCTTGGTAATTGATCTTCATTCCATTTCTAAAGCATAATAATTAGGCAATCTATTATTTTGTCAATTTTCTTGGAAAGAAGATCTTGCCCTAATTTCTTTTAAAGAATAATTAATGCATAATTGGAGCAATTTCCACTATACATTAATTTTGATTCTTGGTTTGTTAATAGGCATGAATCTTGATCGATTTAATTTTGCAATTTAAGTAATTTAAATCTCAAAACTAAAAAGACTAAGAACACTTTAATTTTTCTCAATATTTTCGTAAATCTTGATTATTTTTTTTTCCTAGGATAAAGAATTTCCTTAATTCTCAATCTCTCTTACCTCTCTTTAATCATATGGTGAATCTTCACATATTGTTGATTTTTAGTTAAAAACTTAATAGAATTTGTTTTTCAAACTTCCTTAAACACAATTGTTTTAATACTTTCTTGTAATATCTTTTAATGTTTTCTTGAATAATTCTAACCATTTTCTCACGTGAACTTCAACATCCACTCTACCCTTCCATTCCCTTGGATACGATTCTCTACTTTTGATTGTTACTATAAAAAGTAAAAGGACCTTATAAATTCTTTTTTTTTATTGGAGCTAACGGTAATAATTTCCTTTACTTGAACTATCTCTTTCAAGTTGGAACTTGTGATTAATTTTGTTTCTTTTAATTGATTTTGTTGTATAATTAATACACGAAGACGACCTTATTGGTCTGCATCACACTTTGCACACACATTAGCCATTCATCAACGGTGATCTTCACTATCTTTTTGGCACCCTTTATCTCTTTCTTTTCTTTCTTTACTTCATGAATAAGAAAATCCTTAGTTCCTATACTGGCAATGCTCAACTCATTATCATGAGCCCGAGTTGCCAACTCTTCAAATGTGTAAGGCTTTATTCCTTGCAGAATGTAGAGAAATTCTAGTGCATGCCTTGGGTTCACATTTTTATAACCAAAAAGTTGGTGAGTCGATCCTTATAGTTAAGACTCAAAGCCTTCAATCGATTGATGTAGTCAATGACTGGCTCTCCCTTTCATTATTTCATGTTTGTAAGCTCCACCATGCTTACAGTGTGTCTGGTGATGTAGAAACGGTTTAGGAATTCTTTTTCTAGTTGTTACCAGCTATCGATGACTTCTAACTCCAAATAGGTACGACACTTTAAAGCATATTCATTCAAGCTTTGAACAAACTGCCTGACTAGTTGGTCTTATCTTGATTTTGCGTTCTCGCATGTTTTGACGAAGTGGGTGATGTGCTGCTACGGACTGCCTTTTCCATCAAACTACTGGAATTTTGGAGGTTGGTACCTAAACGTCATTCTCAAGTTGTCAATTCTTTTGGTGTACGGCTTAAAGTACATGAAAGAAGTCTGGAATGAGCCTCCATACTAAGCTTTGAGGGAGTTCGTGATCATATTTTGTACCTGATGAACTGAGAGGGAAGCCACAAAAACTAATTGTTGTTGTGGTTGATTTTCTTGCACCACATTCTTTCCTTTGTCACCAGCTTTGACAACAAGAGTTTGACTTGAATTAGCAGTTTCAAGAGTTTGTATCTTCTCTCTTAAAGATATGATTTTGTGGTATTGTTCCTAAACAACCTTCCTTAGGAGATTAATTTTTCTCTCCATCTTGGCCATGGCAGCCTTGGTCATTACAACAGGCATCATGAAAGACATCACGTCAGAGTGTACTTCCCTCTTTGACTGCAATAGGCATAATCAGAGTTATCATACACAGGATTTTCCTTGATGACAATTCCAACTTTAGGATTTTCCTTGATTTACCTTTACGTGATGACAAAACCTTGATTTTGTTGTAATTAATGTCCTAAAACTCGTAATTTCTAAATTCCATTTAATAATGTGACTATTGAATTATTTATTAGTGAAATAGAATACTATAATCTTGAATCCTATAAACTAAGGTCCGAGGCTAACTTTTAGACTTGAACTTTATGTAGAGACATAAATGTTGATCAAGTTTAAGTTTATAGCCTAAATGGTCTATAGCATATGAATAAGGTTGGGTGCCTTACTTGGGTAACACTATGGATGCGGCCTACTTTGTAGTTTGTATAAAAATGATGTGATCCTAAATCGTTCATGGAGGAACATGAAAGTAGGGGTATCCGTTGTAAAGAGTTTGTATAATATCGGACCATTAAATAGTCACTTTTACGTTATAACACCATTGGCGTTTTAAAACTGACTATTTCTTTTAATTCGATGACCTAGGTAACTTAACCTTAATCATGAGCTAACTATGAATTTCTGTTTACACGAGATTATCCTTAGATCTCATAGGTGAAGGAAGCTCATCACCACTCGTCCAATATTCATCTCATTGCAAGGGTAAGATCGGGTGGATAGTTGGGGACATAAGGTGCAAGATGGAATGCATCCATGACCTCATCAGAGTCAGTACAGTTGTTCCCTTATGCATTGAATCCAAGTCTTGAACAAGGGGCCCCACCCTCTCAATGACCCGAGAATGATTTGGTTTATAGGTTGGACCTTAAACCAGTTGTTCATTGGAGGATCAGTGATACTGAAGGAACATGAAGTAATCTCAAGGATAAAACGATAAATTGATCGAGTTGAGATTACGAACAACCTGTGAATGGTTAACTTACTGAACATGGTTATATTAGGTGGACATAAATATATCTATAGTGAGGAAGAGTGCAACTACGAAACTTTAATGGAATGACCCATTAGTTAACTAATATTGATTAATTTTGTCAAAAAGAGTTTACTCAGTTAATCTCGAATCGTTGGAGTCCATGATCTACAGGTCCACTAAGTCCCTCTACTAGCTCATTATGGTAATAAAATTTAGAATAGGGTGATAAAAAATATGAATAGTTCACATTATTTTTTGAAAGATTTTTTTAATTAAAAGATATATAAATAAGATAAAAATATCAAAAAATTCAAATAGAGATTTGAATAGTTTCAATTTAATTAATTGAATTTTGATATTATTATTTTAATATTAAATAATTAGATTAGTTAATATTAAATAAAAAATTCGATTTTAGTTTTTTAAAAATCAAATAAATTTGAAAATTGAAAATCAAATTCAATTTGATTTTCAAAGAGGTTAAGAGGTGATACTTTTTCCACCTCTTCAACCTCTTGGACTTCTTCATCTTCCTTTTCATAATTTACTTATATATATCCTGAACATGTTGTTCAACAGAGAAAGGCAATTCTCGATGAAGCAATTGAGGAGAATTTTAAAGTTTTTGGAAAATTTTCACTTTCTCGTTTTTTTCAAAAACTCATAAAATTGATCGCTAATTTGATCCCACAATTGTGTTCTAAAGTGAGAGAATGGTAAAGAAGGCTCGTGTGGTCATCAACAACTTGGAATCAACAGACATGAGCTTAACTCAACTGGCACTTGTATATACCTGTGGACAAGATGTCCCAGTTCAAATCTCCACCCTGCATTTATTACAATACCTTTACAAAAAAATGTGCGTTTTTCTATTCTTCAATATCATGTTAATTAGATGGAATTAGAGCGTTCTGTATTGATTTTCTTCTATTGCCACTGGTTTGCTTGTAGATTTGGATGACAAGAGAGAGATAAGAAGTAGAGAGGTCTTACTGGACGTGCCAATTTGTTCACACGATATTTTTGAAGAAATTTAGTTCATAAATTTGAACTTGTGTTGATGTTCTGCTTATGTTGATGTGATGTGATGTGGTTCAATCTCTAGTATTTGACCATTTGATTCTCTCTCGGTTGAACGCATACGCTTGATTTTAGGATGTTTTTTAATTTAGAGTCTTGAAAGAAATTTTGTATCTTAAAAGGAATTTCAATCTTGGGGGATGATTGGCTTTAGAAGTTAGGGGGACTTCTGGCTCTTAAGAGAATTCTCTCTAGACCTTCTAGAGTACTATAGAGTTCTCTACTTGGCTTTACAGGCATGAGTCTGGTTGTTCCATGGACCAGACCAATGGGCTCGACCACATGGATTTAGGTCCTATTTAGCATTTTTGCTAAATTTAGCTTATTTTTTTTTGGCTCAATTGAACTTTAGCCCAAGTAAATAATATTTAATTTGACCAAAATAATTAACTTGATCCAACGGTCAAAATGAAAATATGTGGCATCATCAGAATTTACAATTTATGTCTTCAATTTTAATTTGAGACCCATGCCAATTTTTAATTAGTTCTAAATTCAATTACTTGTATTTTTCATTATTAATTTAGTAAATGATGTGGCAATTTGTGATTGGTTCCAAAATTTCTTATTCAATAGACATGAACCTGCAAGAAAGAGACATGCACAATGGAAAAAAGAATCGAAATTCTACCATAATTGCCCCTAATTAACATGGAACCCTAAACTAAACAATTTAGGATTTTAGGGAATATTACCCTTTGAAGCTTTCTGAAATCCTTGATATCTCCTTACCAATTAAAACTGAGACAACCACTAGTAGTCACCCACTATCCTTTGAACAAAGAATCGGGTTGTGGGACCCAATTTGGTGTAGAAAATAAGGGAGATAAAAGGAAATTGGAAGGTAGAAGTTTTTGATTGAGATTTTTGGAGGGTAATAAAATAGTAATTTCCAAAATTACTAGAAAATGGCAAAACAAGTTTAACCATTTGAAAACACCCCTATTTATAACCTAATTACATGCAAAAATGCATGTAATTAATTTGTCAAATCTCAACACCTAATATTCCACTAACAATTAGTGGAACTTAGTGGGCTAGGTGTCTACATCTCGTGTAGCCATATATCCCACTAAGTGTTAGTGTGATTATCCTACAAAATGTTGGATTTTTCCACTAACTTGGTCCAAGGGTAAAATGGTCATTTGACCTTTCAAGTCAAAAGTCAAAAGTCAATATTTTGACTTTTTACCATTTTGTTCGTCTTGACTAATTTCGACCACCCGAGCATGAATCCATATTTATTTTTCTAAAATTTAAATCAAATTTGAATATAAGACCGGTCAAAGTTTGACTTTTGAAAATCAAAAGTAAACATTTTGACTTTTTACAACTTTGACCATTTTCATCAATTTCGAGCTTCCTAATATGAATCCATATTCATATTTATAGTATTTAAATCTTATTTAAACATAGAGCTCCATTTCTAATCAGAAGATCGACGATTATTTCACTAAACTTATTGGTTTCTCTCTCTTCTCCCAATTTGAACAATTCGACTTATTCCATCACACTATTCTAAGTTTATTCCATATGAGCTAGCAAGGGAACTTAATGGACCTATAGATCATAGGCTCCAACGATTCAAGATTAACTAGCTAAACTCTTTTAAACCGAGTTAATCAACATTCATTAACTAACGAGTCATTCCATTAAAGTCTCGCATTTGCACTCTCTTCACTATAGATATATTTATGCCCATTTCATAAAACCATAATCAGTAAGTTAATCCTTCACAGGTTGTTCGTAACCTTGGCTAGGTCAAAATACCGTTTTACCCCTAAGACTACATCTTGCTCATTAAGTCCCATTAATCCACTATTGAACAATTGGTTTAAGGTCCAACCTATAAACTCAATCCCTCTAGGGCCAATGAGAGGACGGGGCCCCTTGTTCAAGACTTGTATTTAATGCTTAAGAGAACAACCTATCTACTAACCCTAAAACGGGTAGGAGTGAATTTCATCTTGCACCCTATGTCCCCAACTATCCACACGATCTTATTCTTGAAATGGAAGGCTTATTAGGCAACCGCTGATGAGCTACCCTCACCTATGCATATCTAAGGATAATCTCGTACGAACAGAAGCTCATAGTTAGCTCAGGATTTAGATTAAGTTACCCAGGTCATCAATAATCGAGATGGTCAGTTTTAAACATTAAACGATGTTATAACGTAAAAATGACTAATTCATGGTTTAGTCTTATGGAAACACTTTACGTAGGATGCCCCCACTTTTATGTCTGTATATGAACGATTCAAGATCACCTCGTTTCTACTTAATACAAAGCGGGCTGCATCCATAGTTTCTCTAAATAAGGCATCCTCCAAACATTATTCATATACTATAGACTATTTAAGCTATATACTCGAACTTGATCCACGTTTATGTTTACACATAAAGTTCAAGTTTACTCAAAAATAGCCTCGGGACTTAGTTTATTGGAATTTAGGATTATAATATTCAATTTCTCAATAATGACTTTATTGAACAGAATATGATTACAAAGTACAAGTTTTAGGACAAAAATTCCAACAGAACAAAGATAGGCTACTATCAGTATCGTAGTACATCGTAGACCAAGATTGTAAAATAAAAAATTTCTTTAATCTTTGGATTTGAAAAGATTAGTTAAGGACAATAGAGAATGAAAAAAAGGTAAAATATTTGGAATTTAAGTTTGAATTTTAGAAAAATAGAAAAGCAGCTAAGTGTCCAAATAAGACTGAGTGGGGAGCTGGGAACATAATTATACAAGATGAAATTCACTCCTTCCCTACTTTAGGATAAGTAGATGAGTGTTTCCTTAAATGGTGTCTCCAGGTCTTAAACAAAGGGTCCTACCCTCTCTATGGCACGAGAGGGGTTTCTGTTTATTGGTAGGACCATAAACAGGTTGTTCATTGGAGGAGCACTAGTAATTAAGGATTAGAGGTAACTTAGGAATAAAACGATAAATTGACCCAGCTAGTATTATGAACACTCGTGAAGGGCTAACTTACTGTTATTGGTCTATATTAGCAGACACAAAAATATATCTACAGTCAAAAGAGTTCAGCTGTGAGTCTTTAGTGGAGTGTCACACAGTTAACGAATATTGATTAATATGGTTAATGAGTTTAGCCAATTAATCTCATATCGTTGTAGTTTCTGATCTGTAGGTCCATTAAGTCCTCTTCCTAGCTCGTAAAGGGTAATGAGATTTATTTATATTGGTTGTAATTTGAAAT
>JBBPDI010000004.1:22584989-22601597 GCA_037974545.1 Cucumis variabilis
GTGATCTAGAGCGTTGGACGTGGGGAATGGGATGATCGTGATGAGATGAAGGGGTGGGATTATCTAGTACGATGGCTTGTGTTTGTATTATACAGTTTCGAGAAGGATGGCAATTTTTCTTTTTTTTCTTTTTTTCTTTTGGGAATGGAAAGAGAGGGAGAGAAGGTGGGAAACAAAGTAGGACCCACGTGTATCATTTTGTCGTATATAGAATCTTCTCCTCCCCATGGAAATTACACTTTTTCTTCCTTTTCTTTCTCTTGTATTCCTTTATTTATTTTGCTAAGTATGTATTATATAGAAAAATGTGAACTTTTAAAAATAGTAAAATATTTATAAATTATAATAATATTTTGAATTATATTTATGATAGTCACCGGTAGATTTTTATGACTATCTATCAATACCACTGCACTGATAGAAGCATATCAGTGACTATCAATATCTATTATTGATAGAATTTGAAAATTTTGTTATATGTTGTAAATATTTTATCAAATTTGCTATTTTGTTTTACAATTATCCTTGAAAAGTTGTCCACAACAAAAAGTTTTACGAAATATTTAGACTTTATAAAATGGAGAACTTAAAGCCACAACTTGATGATTGTGAGATTGGAGGTATGATCACTGTTCTACGACTATACTTGCCCCTGCTAGCCTTTACGTAAATTCCCTAGTGACATCGCATCAACACGAATACACAATAAATTATCACATAATGATAAATAATTAATAAAAATAGCAAAGTAGAAGTATATACAACTGTGGAAACTAAAAGAAATCCGATCTTTTCTTTAAATTTTCTCGTCAAATTTTTAATTTGTTTAATTTCATATTCATCAAATGTGATTATTTATAGAAAATTTGACGAGTACGTGAAAAGTGAAATGAGGTGAACAATAAAGTTGTGTATTAACTAAATCACACGAACTTCAGGTAGAATCACATGGTCTTACAGAAGAATGTAATCACACAATCTTTTAAGATACTAATCACGTGCATGAATGTTTAGACCTACGTTTAGATATTTATAATAGCTTATTTCTTTTTTTTTCATTCTAGTCCAATGTCTATGAATGAAGATTCAAACTTAATTAACTTCCAACTTAATTGAGCATGTATAGTTGACAACAAACAAAATAATTATATTTTTAATGTTGCTCATCCTCACATATCATGCAAAAGTTTGAATTCCTTCATCTGATATCTACTGTTCGTTTCTTTTTAGTGCACATAAATCACAACTAAATTTTTAGATATGAAGATGTATTTTTCACTGTATTTTAGTGGTGGAATTGTTTAATTATGTATTCATTAGGTTCCCCACTTTAAGTATGGTTAGGGTCCAAATTTTGTTCCTCTTCTAGAAAAAGAAAGAAAGTAGTATATGTATGTATATATACATATACATATATATATATACACATGCGAGCACACATAATTATAACTTTCATTGTGATAACAATAACCATTTTTGAGTAGAGTAAATGTATTTTAATTTGTAAATTTGTTGAAACGTAAAATTGTTGAAAATTCTCCAATAAGATCGAGAGTTATATGTTGTAAGGAGCTTCAACAAACAAATTCAGGTATTAGAATATTAGAGTAGTCCCATGCCTAAATATCTAAGAGTTCTTTGTTATAGGATTCAAGATCATCAACATTAAAGAGTTAAATTGGTCTAGATATTTTTGTGCATCAAACAAGTTTGATCTCTTCCAATAATATGCCCGTGTCCATCAACTGTTTAGCTTGCATGTTTTTATTTCCAGACATCACAATTACTCATTCAAATGGATCAATCAATGATCTAATAAAAATCAATTAAGTTTACCCTATAAACTATTCAACTAGAATCGATATGTCGCAATATTCTAATACAAAAAAGTGAAATTTATAGAAAAATCAAAGTTATATAGTACCATAATTAACTACCTAAAATGAAGATAGAAATATAGCATTTTAATTTGTTCTTCACACACCAACGGAGTTATACAGGGGTCAACAATACACATGCCTCTCACATTATTGATTTGTATATTTTAATATTGATTTTAAAGTATGAAGTTATAATATATATTAAATAATATTTAATTTTAAATAAATACAATACAGTGGTTGTGGTCGTAGTTGTTTCAAGTCTTACCTTTGCAGCCACTGCTCACAGAGCATGAATTGGAGGAATTTTAGTTGGGTGTCGTGTGTACATATGCAACATAAACTCAGGGCAAATCGGCGATCATCGTCGAAGCCGGCGAGCCACTGATTTTTTGACTCGGCTGCTTCCGACAAAAGCCTGTTCAAATGGCGATTTTTTAAAAAAGAAAACTTGAATAATTGTGATTGATCGCGACAATTAAGCGGCAGTGTTAGTCGCACGAGTCAATCTGAAATGCCACTTTAATCAGTCTGTTTTCTGTTTTTTGCTTAGTTTTTTCTTTTTTTAAATTGATACTATGCAGTCGTGGGCAGAGACTTGAAAGGCTTTTAAGTCCGTTGATTTAGCGCAACGTGGTGATGGGGTTTTGTGTGATCTTTTATCAAGCCGACACGTCGTAAGAGGTGATGGTGGTGATGGTGCTGGGGCAGTGTCTGTTTGTTTGGTGGTTTTGCTTAGCCAGCCGCTCGCGTGGGTTCGTTAATATCATCTTGCCCCACCGAGGCTTTTGCATTAACAATTTTAAAATATATATATATATATTTATTCCTTTTTCAAAATATAGAATGTGGGGTCCACTGTCGTTTCAAAGTGTGGGACCCCTAAGTGAACCGCCTCCCCGGTTTGGTTCGTGGACATGTTGACGTGGGTATAGTTTGAGGTAAATATTACAAAAATTACGAAGAAAAAAAATTATAATAGTAGTGTTTATGTCACCTACATTTTTAAATTTTAAAAGTAGCAAATTTAAAAAAAAATTATCATCTAACTATCATTATGTAATATGAAAAAAAGAGATGTTATTAACCGTTTTTTTGTCATCTATTATTAACAGTTTTTTTGTTTAATTTTTTTGTCATCTATTATTAACAATTTTTTTGTCATCTAGTATAATTTTTCTATTATCTACAACTCTAATAATCATTTAGATGGAGTAAAAACTAATCTAAAACTTTAAATTTGCTACATTTTTTTTAGTATTTAACATTTATCATTTTTTTTACAATATTTACTATTTTCTTATCAAACAAAAATAATATAGTCTATCCTACGAACCCAAACTATCTTAATCAAAATATAATAACTTATTAATTATCTTAAATGTTTTTAATATATTTTAAATTTAACTTATAAGGATTATTTATAGGGTATTTTTAGATACAATAAAAAAAATTGAAACTATTTAGGAAGTTGTGAAAAATTTATCAATAGTACATAAAAAAATTATATATTTTGTAAATAATTTAAAATTTTTTTCTACCTATAATAGTTTTTTCCCTTTAAATTGTTATAGCAATTTTTAGCTTAAATTTTATAACATATTCACAAATATATAAATTTTTTATAAATATTTTTCAAATTTATTAGAATTATAATATAGAGTTGAAATTTATTACGAACAAAATGCGAAAATTTGATTTTATTTTACCATTGCTTGCATTTTATGGAAACACGAAGAATTATAAAATTTTACAAAAAAATACTCGATGCATCGTCACATATGTAAGTATCCATTCAAGTATGAACAAAATAACCAACAAATATGATTAAAAATGTGATTATTGGTGTTTGCGGATGACACAACCTCTCGTATTTCTCACCATTTTTTGCTGTAATTCTTCCTACTTAGGCTGGGTGTTCTCTGCTATGAATCAGTAATGCATTTGTACTCTGCAGTATGTTGTTGTATTTAATGAATTGTTATTTTCAAATAAAATATAATGGACAAATGTGAACGAGCATTAAATCATCTATATCTCATAGTTGAGAGCATATGTTCTACTCAATTAAGTTGTATCTCTATTGAAGACAACTAAACAAGTCGAAGAACGTATATCTATATGTGTGTGTTTCTGTATGTATAATTATTTGGGGTGCTTTTTATAGTTGAATTTGCACGTGTATATTTGTTTTGATTGAGCTAATTAATAGTTTGGTTCTAAACTCTTATTTACATTTTGGATGACCGTACCAAAATTACGTGCTTTTTTAGTCCACACATGTTAAAGTTGTCCAAGGTAAGGTCTAAATTCACTAGTAAATCTAAGTTTAAATGGGAGTTGAAGTATGCATAAGGTCTATGTTTTCAAAAGAAAATGTCAAACTCGTTGACAAATTACAAGCCTGTGAAATATAATGTCACCAAAAAAAGAAAAAAGATTGCAGAGCTCCTCTTGCACTTAATTTCTATTTTTGAGGATTTCACTCAATATGACATCGTCAATATCGTCCATAACCTCCATTAGGAGTCGAATTAAAGATGAACTTTAATATAAATATCTTCACACCAAGAATATGATAGGACGATCAAAATTGAAAGTTCAATCTAAATATATATATTATACAACTTTTAAATTTTCATACATCTTTTCTTTTTTAATGTAACATTTAGGAAGATAGAAGATATAACAATGAAAATTGAGTCTATTGAAACATGTAATTTTATTTTTGCTAAGATGTGAAGGAAGAAAATTAAACTTTGAGGGTGATAGTATAAGTTTGATAATAATTGAATTATCCTCGTCGTAGAATTGAGGCAAGTAATTTGACCATTTTAAAAATGGATTATAAAATATTAAATTGGGAGTTGGTGCAATTACGTGTAGGCCCTTCTATCAATCAATTAACTTTAAGGAATCTTAGGTAGGAAGATTTAGTTTACAATTAAGGTGCCCTTGTAAGGCTTTAGGCCAATCAATCAAGTGGTGGTATTTCCAACTTTTATCTTTTAATAATTTTAAAAGGGTTAAAATTATATATTATCACGTTAAGAATTAGAAAAATTATCAAATACATCAAAATAGACAACAAAATATTTACTCTTTAAAAAATTGAGTGTAATTAAAATATATTTATAATGATTTCAAACCAACATTAATACCAAAATGACATTAACATCATCGACCTTTATGAAGTTTTAAAGATTACACCCAAATCGAGAGACTAAATAATTTAACATTTTGTTAAAATAAAAATGGACTACAAACTTACCCAAAGATTTGCCCTTAACTAAATTTAGCCATATGAAGTTGGAAAAGAAAACGTTGCACTCGTATTCATGAGAATGAACATTATTAAACCATCAATTCACTCAAAAGCTTAAGTTGGTGGTTGAAGACAAGTTTAATTATATATCATTAACACTCCTTCTTATTTGTGGGCTTGAAATATTTGAAAGACCCAAGAAGTCAATATTAAATCACCAATTCATCCTAAAACTTAAGAACAATTGCAAATATAACAATTAGATTTAAAATAATTAAGTATACAACAAAATTTGTCAAAGTCTATAACTGATAGACCATGTTGCAAATATTGGATGAACCATAAGAGAGTGTTTGGGGGTAGAGTGAATTATTATAATATGTGATTATTATAGTCTATGAGTTATAATAGTTTGTGGGTTATTATAGTCTATGTTTGGGGTGCAAATTATTATAGTTTGGGTTATTATAATCTATGTTTGGGGAAGTGAGGAATAGTGAAATAAGAGAGTGAGGAATAGTGACATGTAGGAGAGATGGAGGGTGATGAATAATGAAAGGAGAGAGTGGGGAATAAGAGTAATAAGAACAAAATAATATAATAGTCCTAATCGGAACAAACATGGAGTGAGCTAAAATAGTTCACTCCACTCCTTCATAATCTGAGGGTCAAACGAACTCTAAGAGTATCACCAATAGATTTTACTATATTTGTAATCTTTTTAAAATGTTATCATACACTTAATTATTATTTATAAAATTGTGATCGCTAACAGATATCAATAAAAAGTCATATAGTAATTTTTTAAGAAAATATCTTATGTAATAAGTAGAATAAGAATAAGATAGTTAAAACAGTTAACCATTCTGACTGTTTTTGTAACACCTTTCCTATAACGACCTTGTAACAAACTCTCAATATTCTTATAAATACCCATCTCTTAATCTTTGAAGGCAGATATTTTATTGAAAAAAAATATCTAACTTTGAATTACATCAATATCTTAGTTGTATATACAATGGACTACAATCTAATATCTTTAAAATCTAGCTTAGAGAAAGAAAATGGCACCATCTCTCAAATGACCACAATCAACTAGAAGTCAAATGACCCTTTGAAAAAGATTTCAAATAATATAAGGAAGTAAAGTTGAATTTTGGAAATATTAGGGACCAAAGTGTCCATTTTGTGCTCAAAGTATTAATTTAATGATGTCCTCAAAGAAATGTTTGCATCTTTTTCTAAGGACATATATTTCTTCCTTGGATAACGTTGAAAAAATATATCAAAATCTCTCAAATCTAAAGATATTTATAATACTTATCAATCATTGTGAATATATATATTCTCTTAGATATAAGGGATGAAACCTTTCTAAAAAATGAAAATAAGGAATGAAATTCTCTTATTTTAAGGGGGAAAAAACAATAAACCATGATAGTATTTAAAAACAAACAAACATATTTGCAATAGCAATTTCTTACCATTTTCAGTCTTATATAATTGTATAAATTGCATTGGTTATATATAAACTCAAAGATTCCATTTTTTTATTTGCTCAAATTTTTACTATTATGATAAGTTTAAAGGTTAGTTTTAAAACTTTTAAAAGTTTAGGAGTCCAATTGTTATTATTGAAAGTTTAATGATGTAATTGCAACTATCACTATAGTTTAAGAGTGATATTTGCAACTTGAAAAAAATTGTAGACTACTTGACCATTCACTAAACCATATTTACTATAAAGAAACATATAATGGAATAATGAAAACAACGACGTTCTCATTCCTCGAAATCCTTTTTATACGTGTTCATCTCTTTAATAGCGAATTTAAAAATAATGCATCTTAAAGTTAAAAATTAGTCGTAGTATTCACTAAATATTAAGTTGAACATATTTTTCAAAATTAAAATGTGAGTCCTCAAACTTATTCAGAATTTAAAAGTGGAATTTCGAACTTATATAATTGTATAAATTGCATTGATTAAATAAATTTAAAGATTTCATTCTTATTATTTGTGGGTCAAATTTTTACAATTATTGTAAATTTAAGGGCTCAGTTTTTGCACTTTGAGAAGTTTAAGAGTTTAATTGTTATTGTTAAAAGTTTAATGCCATAATTGCAATTATCAATCTACTTCAAGAGTGATGTTTGCAACTTGTGAAAAAAAAATTGTAGACTACTTGACCATGTTTATTCACCAAACCCCATTTACAATGAAGGAACATATAATGAAACAACAAAAGCAACGACGTTATAATTCTTCGAACCTTTTCCTCAAATTGAGCTGAAAATGCAAAATGGTCAAATGTAAGGTGAAATTAGGTCCACGTCGCTTCCTTCATCATGCAGATATGAACCTTGAAGGTCGGTTAATAAATTAATTAATAACAAATTACATTTTTAATCTTCAAAATGTGAAAAATACGTGTGCGTAATTCTTGTGTGTTTGGGCTAAAAAGTTGGAAAATGTAGAGTCGTAAAATTCACTTATTGTTTATATCCCAAGTAGTTTGTGACTCACACTACTCGAAGATATCAGTAGGTCTTACGTTTTCTAACTTTACAACTCTACTCTTTGCCCCAAATAAACAAGGGGTACTCTCAATTAGGAGTTGTCTAGTGTCACAATCACAACTTTTTAAACTTGAGATGAGTGATTGTGCGGCACTTGTTTGATCCAGTCAACAAGTCAGCCGATCGAAATCCAAAATCTGTCGACAAACTCAGCGTACGATTCAACCTCTCGTCACGTTTTTGGAAAAATGTTTTAGAAAATGTGAGAAAGAAATAAATTTATTGAAATCATTGTTAAAACAAGCATTGAAGACTATTAACTGTAACAAAAAGCTTAGATTGCAAGGAGTGCGACAAGGCTTGGGCGGGGATTCAACTACTATGTCTCCCGTATAGTAAATTTTGAACATTTTCAACTCTGGTAGGCTTGCATATGAAAATGCCAAAACTTCAAACCCAAGCTTTATGACTTAAAAAGGAAAACAACTAGCTAAACTATGTACAAACACAAAAATAAGATAAACTGGATGTATTTGGGCATACGGCCATAGGCAAACACGCCCTGGACAAATATGCTCGTTACATTCTCCTACACTTAAACAGTTGACGTCCCTATCGACTGATGAAGCTTAAACTCTTCGATCTTCTGTGTCCAGGCTTCTAGGTCTTCGGCACATTTCCAACTAGTTTCTTCCTCAAGAAGGTTCTTCCACTTCACCAAGTACTCATAGGTCCTTTTTGTGAGTCTTCGGCCCTTCCTCACTCGCTCAACCAGAATTTCTTCAACTTCTTTATCCTCTTTCTAACTGAGGTCGATAGTTGGTCGGACTATGACATTACGTTGCATGTCATGATCAGGATCTTGATGACAGTGTTTCAAGTTACTCATATGAATTACTGAGTGAATTTTCATCCATGTGGGCAACACCACTCTGTAAGATGTATTCCCTACCCTTTTTAGCACTTTCACTGCTCCCTCGTATTTCCTTACAAGGCGTTGGTCTTTACGTTCCTAGAATCAAATCTGTTCCAGTTGCAATTTAATGAGGACCTGATCTCCCGTCCGAAACTCAAGAGGACGACGCTTCTTATCTACCCACTTCTTCATCCGCTTCAAGGCTTTCTCAAGATAGGCTCGAGTGATGTCTGTTGTCTATTTCAATTTCTTGGTAAAGTTGTGAGCCTGAGGATTCTTTCCTGCATAGGGATGATTAACAAGGTGCGACAATACAAATTGCCTACCACAAATGATCTCAAACGGACTTCTCCCAGTCGACGAGCTCGTCTGAGCATTAAAACAAAATTAGGCTACATCCAACAACTAAACCCAATTCTCCTACCTTGCATTAACAAAATGGCACAGATATTCTTCGAACATACAGTTGAATCGCTCGATCGGACCGTCTGTTTGAGGATGGTAACTTGAGGACACATTCAAACTTGCCCCCAAGAAAGTGAATAATTATGTCCAAAGAGTGCCAATGAACCTACCATCTCGATCACTCACAATGCTTTTTGGGACACCCCATAACTTGACAATATGTTTGAAGAACAACTGGGCTGTCAATTCGGCTGAGTACAACTTGGTAGTGGGAATGAAAGTGACATATTTCGAAATCCAATCTATAGTGACTAGAATGGTCTCATAATCACCTACTTTAGGGAGATGGGTGATGAAGTCCATAGAGATACTCTCCAACGATCTTGTTAGAATTGTCAGAGGTTCGAGAAGTCCAAAAACTTTTGCTTTCTCGATTTTATCCTGTTGATAAACGAGACATGCCTTTGTGTATTGCATGACATCATCCCTTATATTAGGCCAAAAGTATCCCTTCTTCAACAAGGCGTATGTTCTCTACTATCTGGGGTGGCCAGCCCACAGAGTGTCATGACACTCGTGTAGTAATTTCTTCTTCATGTCCCTTCCTCTAGGGACGTATAGTCGCTTCCCTTTTGTTACTAACAGGCCATCTTCAACCCAAAATTGTCTTGTCTTATCCACCTTAGCTAAGCTCATGACATTCTGAGTGACATAATCTTTCTGCAATAACTCTCAAAACATCGCACATAGGGCATCAATCTGACTTGCGTGAAGATGAGCTAACAAGTACAAAGTCGCATGTTCATTTTTCCGACTAAATGCATCGGCTGCTCGATTGCTCACCCCTTTCTTATGTTCAAACTCGAAATCAAACTCAGCTAGAAATTCCTCCTACCTTGCTTACTTTGAAGTCAAATTTGGTTGGGTGAAGAAGTGGCAAGTAGCACCGTTGTCTGTCTTCACAACAAAAGTAGACTCTAGTAAATATTGTCTCCAGGCCCTCAAACAATGTATCACAGCAAGCATCTCCTTTTCAGATGTCATGTATATTCTCTCTGTGACATTAAGCTTTCAACTCTCATATGCGATGGGGTGTCCATTCTGCAAGAGAACACCACCCAACGCATAATCAGATGCATCACTCTCAACTTCAAATGGTTGGAACACATTGACGATCCTAAAAATCGGCCCCTCGATCATAGCTTGCTTCAACTCATCGAAGGTGGCTTGGCATTCGGGTAGACAACCTCAAGGCTTGCCTTTTTTCAATAATTCAGTCAACGGACTTGCTGTTTTGGAGAATCCTTCCTTGAATCTATAATAATTAGTTAATTCGAGAAAGGAACGCAAGTCGGTGACTGACCTTGGTACTGCTCAATCACGTATCGCGACAATCTTCCCCTCCTCCATATCAATTCGGTCACACTCAATCACATGACCCAGAAAATTTATCCGTTCTTATGCAAATGAACACTTTTCCCTTGACATACTGCTGGTTCTCCTTTTGTTTCTGAAAAACCCTTTGGTGGTGATCCTTGTGTTCTTCCATCATGGAGATATAAACCACTATATCATCAAGATAGATTACAACAAACTTGTCAAGGTATTCGTGGAAGACCTGGTTCATCAGCGTACAGAAAGTTGCATGTGCATTGGTAAGACTAAATGGCATAACAAGACATTCAAACTTACCTCGTGACACAAGTCGTTTTAGGCTCATCTCCTTCAGTAATTCTCACTTGATAATAACCCTGCCGCAAGTCTAGCTTCGAAAAATACTTTGCTCCATGTAGGCGGTCAAACAAGTCAGTGATTATGGACAACGAGTATCTGTTGTGAACCCTGATCTTGTTCAGGGCGTGGTAGTCAATGCACAACTGCAAACTTCCATCCTTCTTCTTTTAGAAAAGGATTGGGACTTCATATGGAGCTTTCGCAGGTCTAATAAATATTGCGTTCAGTAATTCATCTAATTGTTTTTGAAGTTCAGCTAACTCCAGTGGCACCGTAGATAACCATTCTTTGCAATCAGTTTTGTCCCTTGCAGTAACTCTATCTCGTGATCAATCATCCTTCACGGAGGCAGAGATTTAGGCAGACTATCTGGCATCAAATCCATGTACCTCTCTAAGACACACATAATGTCTTTGGGGACTGTCTCCCCTAGATTTTCTAATGACTCAAGCGAAATAGCCATTAACGTTAGTTCGTCTCGAGTAAGGCCTTTCTTCAGTTGCATGGCTGAAATCATCTTTACCCCTTAGATTGACGAACGTCTGTCTGTACAACAGTGGGCATAGATCCAATAATCACTAGACATTTGGCTAGCGGATTGGTATAACCTAATGTTCGAGTAGAAATTCCATTTTCAGTACTACATTGAAGTCATCCATTTTAACGACCACCAAGTCTATAAGGTTGTTCCATGTTTCCAACCTTATTGTCATTCGTTTTACCAACCCGATAATAGGCAAGGCAGCTAAATTCACGACCTTCATCATTTTTGTGTCTTTCTCTTAGCGAAGATTCAACCGTCCAGCTTTTGCCTATATTATGAAATTGTGGGTTGCACCAGAATCCACCATAGTGCTCTTGGATGGTTTCTGGTTAACCCAACAGTCCATGTACATTAGACCCCTCCTCGTCGGCCCACTGGTCTCCCCCACTTTCTTCTGGAGAGATGACAAAAATTTTGAGGCTTCCATTGTAGGATTTTTTTTCCTCTTCTATCTGGCCAACTTCTCCTTCGGTTTGACTCAATTTATCATTTGAGTCTAAGGCTAACGTGGCCCTTTACATATGAAACAACTGAGGACACGATTGATTGTGTTCTGATTGTTAGGTCCTTGCCAGTTGTTTTCAGTATTTGCTTGAAAGTGCTTGCGGTCTCCATTTTGATGTTTATCCCCCCTGCAGATTTAAGGGATCTTGGGCGGTTGTTCCTATTTTCCCCAGAGGAAAAAGTTTGATGGTATCTCACATCTTGAGATTCACTAGATAAATCAAACAACGATTCAGCCACTGCGTATGCCGACGTGAGGTCTTGGACCCTTTGCCCTTATAGCTTGGTCTTAGCCCACGATTTCAAACCTTCGACAAAATAGACAATTTGTCTTTTTCAGACATATTGCGGATATCTAGCATTAACTCTGCAAACTGTTTCACATAGTCCTAAATGTTGTCGATGTGCTTCAATTCGCGCAGCTTCTACTGAACCAGAATTTTGACATTCTCGGGAAAGAATTGCTAACGAAGTTCTTTCTTTATAGCATCCCACGTGTCAATTTTGTAACGCCCATCTTGGATATCAACGTATCGGGACCTCCACCACAACTTTACATCTTCATACAGATGCATGGTTGCCAATGTCACTTCGGCCTTTTCAGTAATTGTACTCGTGGCCTTGAAATACTGTTTGATATCAAAGATAAAAATTGTCAACGCCTTTGCATCTCTCGCCCCACAGAAGGGCTTGGGTTCCAAAATTTTTATTTTGCCAATAGGGATGGCTCCTCCAGCCGGAGCCTGGTTTGCTAACACTCGCATTGTAAGATTCACCTCTGCGATTTCATTCCTCACGACATCGAAGGTAGCTAAAAAATCCTCAGTCATGCCGTTTATCATCTCCAACATATTCTTGTGCGAGTTATTGTGAGTTATCTAGCTCAATAACTCGTTCTTCCATTTGGACAGCAGAGTCCGACGAACTGTTCTCACGCTCGTAAGTGACGTTTCCCATTCTTACAATTCAGAATTCTATAGTGTAACTCTAGACAACGATTCTTGTATGGGTAATTCGTCAAGACGATCAGATACCACATCAATGTCATCTACTTTCTTGGCAACTTCCTCAAGCCGCTTTTCTAAAAAACGGATGGAATCAAGAATTTCCACCAGGTAGAGTATCTGCTCTTCGAGTCCAACAAGTCGTTCATTATGTATCCTGCTAGACTGTTTCACAACTGACATATTTATGTCTTAATTTGTCAACTAGCCAATTTGGCTTTGAGACCAATTGTCATAATCGCAACTTTTCAAACTCAGAACGAGCGATTGTGCGGTAATTGTTTGACCCAATCAACAAATCAGTCGATCAAAATCCGAAATTTGCGGACAAACTCAGCGTACAATTCAACCTCTCATCACGTTTTTGGAAAAATGTTTTAGAAAACATGAGAGAGAAATAAATTCATTGAAATTTTTGTTAAAACAAGCATTGAAGACTGCCAATTGCAACAAAAAACTTAGATTGCAAAGAGTGCGACAAGGCTTGGGTAGGGATTCAACTACTATATCTCCCATACAGTATATTTTAAACATTTTCATCTCTAGTAAACTTGTATATGAAAATGTCGAAACGTCACACCCAAGCTTTATGACTTAAAAATGAAAGCAATTAGCTAAACTATGTACAAGACACAAAGATAAGATAAATTCTTATTTGGACATACGGCCATAGACAAACACATCCTGGACAAGTATGCTCGTTACATCTAGCACACTATATTGGATTAGGGACATTGTTGGTTAGTGGTTATACGTGGTACCTACATCGATTATTAAAGTTAGTGGTTGATATAAAATGCAGTTAAGTATAATGAACAAAAGTAGTTTTTTCTATTCTATAACAACATACACATAGAAATAAGACTATGTTATTTATAAACAATAATAAAATAAAAGAGATAGAGAGATTAGATAAATATCTAGTACATGTCTCCTTTTTATTTTTTAGGGAGGGTAGATATCTCAAACAAAATAAAAATACGAAAAAGTATCAATATCTATTAATGATAGATGGTGATCAATTCTAATAGACTACTATTAGCATATCATAATTTATCAATATCTATTACCTTCACTTCGCAACACAATAATTCGTGTTCACTTAAATTGCATGAACTAAATTAATATTCTTTTAATTTATTAAAAATAAAATGTTGGTATATATATAGTTTAAATTATTAATTATCTTCACTATAATTAATTTTATAATAAGTCAGGTAGATAAAGAAAAGAGTATAATAATAATAATATAAGAAGAACTTTTAAAAATAGAAAAATTGACAAACTATTTGTGGTTATAGCAAAAAAAAATTTTCTATAGAATGTAAATATTTTTGTTTTTTAAAAAAATATACTAAACTTTTTTAGTTTTTTACATTTTTAATGGATTTTTTTTAATTTTAAAATTCATATTCATGATTTGAGTATGTTGAAAACACTGTAAAGTTATTATTTTCAAACCAAAAAAAAAAAAGGTTAAAAGTCAATTTTAATAACTAAATTTTTATGTAAATAATAATTGTGTTTAACTTTAATAGCTAACGAATTTAGTTTTTTTTTTTTCATCTTACTTTTAAGTTTTGTAACCATTTAATCTATAAATTTTACTATAAAACAATTTAGTCTGTTTTAATTTTTAACATAAAATATGTTAATTAGTGTTGATATTTAATAAATTTATTTTCATAAATACATTGATAAGCTAATTAGACAATACTTTTTATAAAATACAAAGTCTACATAAATTTCTTAAGGATTATGTTCCTATAGATTTGAAATTACAAATCATGTGTAGTTGTCTCACATCAAACTATTTTAACTTCAAATAATATTCCATTCAAGTATCATTCATACATTCATACAATAATACAAAGAGAAACAAATTTTTCATCTTTAAATTTTAGGTATAGTTTTTTTTATCTGTTACCCTTTTAATTTTTAAGTTTCACAAGTTGTACTTTTACTATGTTTGAGTTTTCTTTTCCTTTTTTAATTTGGTTTCTAAATTTCAAGATTTATATTTTTAACGTTAATTTTTTTATTAAACAATTACTTTATGTATTTGGTGTTTATGTTTATAAATTAAACTAGAAATTGCTATGAAGTAAAAATTTTAATTTAATTTTAATAGCAACAGAAGAGAGTGAAACTTAATCGAATTATTATTCTTTTTACTTTTTAAAATTAATTAATAGATATAAACACTAAATACGAATTCAAGATTAAAAGTGTAAGTATTAAATTCTATAATTAAAAATAAAACAAAAATACAAACTTTGAGATTAAAATAATAGCTTTTTCAGATATATGAACTAAATTGAAATCACATTTGACCCAAAATTTAGATACCAAAACAAAAAAATATAACTTTTTCTACATATAACATTTTGTGATTAGATTTATAAATAATTATAATTTGAATGTAATTCAAGTGGTTAACATTTTCTACCATGACATTAGAAGTTGAAAGGTCAACCTTCAACTTTCAACCACATGTAAATTTCAATTAGTGTACTTTTTTCTTGAACTCATTAACTCTATATCTATAGGTCATAACTCGTCATAAACTTTATAGTAATTATTTCATCAAATAAATGTTATGATATGATAAGAAACTATATTCATAATATTAAACAAAAACTAATTAAATGCGTATAAAATAAAACACTTTTTTCACTATGAATAGATTTGAAGAAAAAAAAAAGTCATCCAATATGTTAGACAAATACCTTGTTATGATCTTCATTGTTTTATAATAAACCATAATTTGTTAGCAAATACTTGGCCTATCATCAATTGAGAAAGTTCGACAAAAAGTTGAACACTTCGTGTATGATTCATAGAGATAAACTTGAGGTGACACATATTATCAATCAATACATTAAAAGATGTTTCGAGAGACGATTGACATTTTCATTATATTAAAAAAAATTCACAAAATGTAAAAAAATAATAAACAAATGTCACCGATGTAAATACAATATAAATAATAAGTACTTTTACTTATTAAAAAAAATCACAAAAGTCTTTAATTATTAGATTAAATGAAAATTTTCATTTCGTTGTTTTGATAAATAGTTTCAATATTTTGCTATTTTTTTAAAAGGGTTTTTTAAAAAATGAAAAAGAATCAACAAAATATTTACGATTCATGTAACAATACCACTGAAACACCAAATTTATTACACTCGATTTATTATGAAATGTAAATATTTTATCAAATGTTCTATTCTTTACAATTTATCTTTGAACGGAAATTGTCTCTATTTTTTTTATATAATTTAACCAAATTATTTAGATCAATTTTTCCATAGGAAAACAATTACTCTTTCAGTGAATATCTACTAACATCCATATTTTATCAATTTAATATTTTTAATTTCAAATTTTCTAGTGTTAAACCTAATAAAAAAAGAAAAAAGAAAACTGTTTGGAGTATTTTAAAAATATTTAGAAAATAAAATATAAGATATGAAGTGATATTTGTGAACAAATATTTTGATTTAAAGCAATTCAGATATGTATCTATTTTTGTTTGTGTGGGTTGAAAAGAAAGAAAAAAAGAAACGTGAAAGGAAATAAGAAAGAGAGTTGGTGTTTGACTGATGAAAGAGGGTCTCGGGTCCCCTCTTTTCATTTATTCTCTCTTCTTCTCACCAAAATAAACTTAATTAAAATAAATTAATAATTTCCCGACTCAGATTCATTTTATCTCATCACTCTCCCATTTCTTTTCCCATATCCATTCCCCAATGATCCCAACCTCATTCCTCAAATCTCCAATGCCTTCTCTCCCTTCCCCAATCCCCGATTTTCCGCCCATTCTCTGACCATTTC
>JBBPDI010000004.1:22608628-22622167 GCA_037974545.1 Cucumis variabilis
AGGTAGAAACTGCATCTAACGGCAATCCAACGTACAATTTCACCCCCTCAAGCTACAAAAAAGTTAGCAGACGCCCGTCAGTAATGAACTTAAGCAACCAAAATCGGCATAAGGTAAACTCAAGAACAGAACTATAAACTGATGCCTTCATTCATTCAAAAGCTTAATAATGAATGCATCGCACTTGACGAATAGTTTTCAAAAGGTAAAAACAGTGGCCACATATTATTTGAGTTAGGTCCTGCCAATTTCTAAATCCAGGATAGTAACAAGAAGCATTTATGCTTAGCGTTCATTTAGTATAAACAACCAAAACTTAGAGAGATGAGATCTAATAATTATTGAATTTAAATTTTAAATCCAAAAGAAACCCAATTTAACAATTCCAAACAGAAAACAAACTGTTAAAAATTGAACTAAAAGGTAGTAAAACACCCGATTTTTTTTCATCCAGCCCCAACAAAAAGTGCTAATCCAGCTACTGATCATCCTTTAATCTCACAGCTTAAAGATTCCATGTTTCGCAGCACCCAAACAAGAGGATATCAAAAGGGGAAAAAACATCAAAAAAAATACTGAAAACAAGAAGTAAAATATAGTACTTACAGATTTGGATCTTCTTCCAACGTTAGAGTTTTGAGATTGAACTGGTTCCATCTGCACGGCTTTCGTCGATAAACGGATTCTTGACCTTTCACACCTCGAACTCCTCATGAAACAGATCTTCGACTTCGAACCAAAAATCTTACCATCTACTTTGGAATTGAAAAACCCTAACTCCCTGTTACCAAAATCGGCTCCAGCGATCTTCGCCTGAGATTTTCCGATAACCGAAACCTCCATATTTCAGGGGAAAAAAGAATGAAAACGAGAAACTGGAACAAAAATCTATCAAAAAAATCCACACGCGAGAAACCAAAGAAACAGTTCCGAAATTGAAAAGGAAAAATGAAGAATTATTGAGAAAAAAGAGGAACAAAATCAAGATAGCTTTTGCAATATGTAAAATGGAGCACTTGAAATGAAGAACAATTTGTAGATATCTGAATTTAAATAAGAAAACGCCATTGAAAGAGAAAAAAGGGAAAAGGAAAAGAAAAAGTTAGAAATAGACTGTGCCACGTGGCTTGCTTTTAGAAGCCTGCCACGTAATTACTTTTCTTTGTAAATTAAAAAAAGAAAAAAAAAACTTTATTTTTAAGAAAGGATACCATATTAATCACAAGATTAAGACCATTCCCTGTAATTAATTTGATGGAATATAATGACGTGTCATTGACGTGGGACCCTAAGTCAATTCATCTAAAGAGAAAATTTACTTAGTTTCTTAATCTACTTTTTATTAAATTCGTAAATTTCCAAATGGTGTATTCCCGACAAAAAAAAATATAGATATTACTATTCTTTACCATTTTCTTTTTAAATCATGATAAATAATTAGTGAAAATTGATTCATTTATAGAAGAATAATTGTAAATTGTGAAATTTTTTTAAAATATTTATAAAATATAGTAAAATTTAATATTTTATTTTATAAATATTTAATTTATTTTGCTATATTTTAAATGGTAAAAAACCTTAAACCAATTAAAATAAAGATTTAAGATCTGGAGAAATAAGGAAAATTAATTTTAGAATTTAAGAGAGGAAGTGTTGAAAGGGACAATGGAAGTTAGATTCAAAATCGTTTTTTTTATTGTTATTATTTCTTTCAAGAAAAAATGAGTTATTTTATTTAATTGAATTATATGGTTCCGTTTTTTTCAGGACGCGTTTTTCAAAAAGTGAATCATTTTTAGGAAATTGCTTTTTGTTTTCTAAAATCCTATCCACTTATCCAAACAGACAAAAGAAAAAAAAGGTCTCTGTGATTCTGATTCATTTTTACTCTTCCAAATAGTGGAAATTACGAGAAAGGGCTTTTGGATTGTAATACACGTGGCATGCGTACACAGGCGGAGTATGAATGCTGAGTCATCTCTCAGTCACGTTGTCTCCTTTTTTTGTTTTTATAATAATAATAATAATAATTGAAATCAATTTGCTTCACAGAATCTTCCTATGGCTTCCTGCTTTGTTTGGCTGCCAACGTTACCCACAGCCACTAGTCTCTTCCCAAATTATTTGATTTCAAATGGATATAACAATTCTTTATCAAATTAAAAAAAAATGTTTGTATTTGTTGATATTTTCAAACGTAAAAAAATAACTCAAGAGGAAATTTGTCAAAAGAAGAGAGAAGAAAAAAACAAACTATTTCTACTTCATACAAAAAAAGTGAAGGTCTTTTATAAAAAAATTTTTAATTATTTATATCGATAAAGTTTAAATATTAATTTAATTCAAATTTTATTTATTTTAGTTTATATTTCAAGAACTAAGGAAATTATAAAAAATGACAATGTGAACAAAATATCTACATTTTATAATAGAATCAATTGTAATGAATTTTTCTTTATAGTAGTTAGGCGTAAATAGTTTGTCTTTTTTATTATTTAAAAATATCCTTTGAAATATTTAATTTTAATATTTATATTGTCAAATTATGTATTTTTGTTTTTCAAAAATTTATTTTCTATAGTAGGAGTAGTTTTGGTTCACGAGATTATAAATTATAACTTCTTTTTGTTCAGTTATTATGTTTTAAAAGTAAACTTCTTTAATCTCAAAGTTTTTTTCATGAGATATAATATAAAAAGCTAAGCAAAGTCCAACAAACAATCCTCCTCACACGCAGAGGAGAATCAATCAAATTTAAAAAGCTTTCCAACTACATCTCTAAAGATGATAGACAAAGAATAACAAAACAAACTTAGATCTTAAACACACATAAGATAATGAACGACACTATTTGCGAAGTGCAAACACCACGACTCAATATATCCCAATTAAGACAATACATCTCAAATAAGTTAACCCCCACACTGTTGACAACATTATTCCACAATTAAGGTAGGGTACATATAATACCAACCTGTAAATGATATTAGATAATTTTTTTAATCATGTACATGACTTACAAGTTTTATCCACCCCAATTAGATGTCGGTTGTCACCTACTCACATTCCATTCAGCAAGGATAAGCGACTCAATAGAGTCACAAACAAACCAGCTAACACACCCAGATCTATCACGTTCAACCCAAAACAAGTTATTCTTGATCTTCCAACAACCAAATCCCTCTAGAGAAATTCTTATGAAATAAAAAAAAATTAAAAACATTTAAGAAATTTCGATAAATTTTGATATGTTTTATAAATAGTTTCAATTTAAAGATTTTACTTATAAAAAGAATTATATTATTGCTTTTTAAAACCGTACAATTATCCAACAAATACTTACATTTTACGTATCTCGAAAAATCATATTATTTATATAATGTGGGACTACATTCATTAATGTAATGTAATTAATTAAGATTAAGACATTGGTGTGACACAATTAATTAATACTCAGCCATATGGAATTCTATCCATTTGCAATTGGCCCTTGGATACAAGTGCTAAATATGATATTGATTTTATCCCTCTTTATAAATTGCACAATGCATCTATAAACTTATAAATTTTGTATTTTTTAAATTTAAAACGTTATAAATAATTTAATGTTTCATAAGGATTTGACATATAATTTTAAAAGTTGAACTTTATGATAATTTTATTTTTTTAATAAACCCTTGGTTAACTTATTAATACACATAGTATAGAATTATAAATGTATTTTCAAAACTGTTATAAAGTACTTAAAAAATATAATAAAATTTAAAATCATGAGACGAATAGTTTTAAACTTTTGCTATGTTTTGTAAACAAAATTGACACACTTTTCGTATATGTGGGTAATAAAATACAAAAAATGAAAGGGAAGTATAGTAGGATGAGGGAGAATTTGCTACCATTGAGTTTGCGAAGAATGAGTCATAGCAAGTTGACACACTTTTCACGTGGTGGAGAAAATTTAGCTTTCTACTAAGAATAAATAAATAATCAATGATATTAAATTTAAGGGAGAGTATCTATGTCCGTTGTTTAATAGTAAAAATTAACGCTAACTCAATTGATGATTGAATTGTCTTGCTTTTGTTGTTTTAAAAAACGATGCTTGTCTATTAGCAAAATCATATATAATACTATCAAGAGTTAGACTTTATCTATAATTTTTATTTATTTATTTGATATTTATTAACTGTTTATATCTTAATTAACGTAATCGTTCATTGTAAAAAAAATTATTTAAATTTGTGATGATATGTAGTATTTCTAGTTTGGATGAGTAAAATTTACGATTCTTTTTGTCAATTATATAACTTTTTCTATATTTCTTATTGATGTTCGTCAATTCACCAAACAGTGTCAATTGTCAACTGAGATATTATAAGTTAATCATCATATTTAATGTTGATGAACAACTAAATATGTTGTAATATAGAAGTCCGTTTACATAATAAGTCTTTTTGTTAATTCAAAATAAATTTTATTTTTAATATAACAATTGTGAAATGAAGGATCGAACCTCTTACCTCTTAGATGAAATGTCAAAATGGATTGTATTAAGCAAGACCTAAATATAAATCTTTATAATCGATATTCATCAATACTAAACAACGCAATAGATTATTTGTAAAAATGGGTAACACTTTATAGTCTATGGATGCTTTTAATTTCTTTAAAGATAACGAGAGAATTGATACATGTGCGTACGTGATATTTTTATATTATGCTTTCTTATATTTATTACTTATAAAACTAAATTCTATCTTTTTTTTTAATGAATTATGAATGTCTAGAAACCATAAATAAGACAAAAAGGGCCACGAAAATGATAAATATTTGTAATGGTGAGATTTGAAGAGTCAAATGAATTACTTTGACCCACGTGAAACAAAATCCAATATATAAAGTTTGAATTTAGTTGATTTTGTATACATAATAATGTCAGCTCAACATTTTTCGAACTATTTGTTTTTAAATATATCATTCAAATTTTTAAAGTAAATAAATAAACTTTTATTTTAAAGAAGGGTAAGTTTTGAAATAGAATATAAATTTTAAAAGTATCAAGAAGAAAAAATATGTTAAGTTAGTCTTGGATTAGTAATTATTTTGCCTTTTGTATTTAGCTTTCTAAAAAGTGTTTTCTCTCTGTTTTTTTTTTAATATTTAAATTTTCAAACAATACCGGAAAATAAATCTAATTTTCTAAAAGACAGATAGACTTTGATTTTGAAAACACTTGCAAAATCTAGATAACAAAAGAGTTGTTAGATTATTATTTTTTCTGATATACAGTCATATTTAGATAGTTATTGGTTACTATCAAGCATCTATAAATATCAAGCTTGGTTGATGTAAATAAATCCATAGAAATAAAGAAACTTACTAGCGTTAGTAAGGTTTTCTCCCAAGTTAATGTGTGTGATTTTTAAATGGTTTAGATCATTTTTTAATGTTCGAAATCACGTCAAAACAAAAAAAATTGCAATAATTAAAAATAGTTTTCAAGTGGTTTTTTTTTTTCTTTTTTCAGAAACCCTTTTAGTCAATTCAAATAAGTCTTTAACCATTTCAAACTATTTTTTTTTTAAAATTAAAGATGAAAGTAATGTTTATAGGTTTACTTTTAAAAAATTAAATAGATATTTAAAATAGGGAAATGATTAAGAAAAATAAATAATAAACTATCTAAAACACAGCAAAAGTAATTCCTTAAATAACCAATAAAGAATTTTATTGTATTATGTAAATAATTTTAATATTTTGTCGTTTTTTTAAAAATATTTTAAGTGTTTATTATTAAATTAAATTAAATTTGAATAAGGTAGGTGACGACGCTAACTGAAAACGACTAGTTTTGGACCCAAATTTTGGTAAAACATTGCGGGCGGTTGTGGAATTCCTCGGTCACGCATTATGAACTTATGATATACGCGACGGTAAAATGGACGGTTATGATTCAGAACTTGGTGCCCCCATTAGATATTGCAGGGCCACGTGTCTCCCCTAGAAAAAATTAGATCTAAAAATAATCTGTATAGATAGGACTTAAGAAGTAAATTAACAAAAATTAAAATTGGACAAACGAACGAAAAAACACAAAAATCTAACCTTTTATGAAAGGTAATTTGAGGGGATAGTAATTTTAAGAATAATAGTTAAATATGAACGTTTTTAAAAAGAAATATAACAAAATCTATTGACAATAAAAGTTTAATTGTTGATACTTAACTTTTATGATATATCATTATTTGTAATATCGTCTATCAGTGATAGAAGTTGATGACGTATAGATTTTTGTTGTATTTTTATTTTTTTAAATGTTATATTAATATTTTAAATTTAATTTATAACTATTCCATTGTGAAATCTATGTATAAAATGGAAATTAAATTCAACCAATTGAAAACTAAACTTCAAAGGTATTATATTGTCTACAACTATAATATCTATTGTGCCATTCACTTTTACGTTTTTGTTTTGTTCTTTTAGAAGTGTGTGTTTTTGTGTTTTGAATTAACATTCAAGGGTCAATTTCCCAAAAATAGATTTTTACAATGATTGAGAAGGTGCGAATTATATCCATTTAAGTATAGCTTAGTGGATAATTAACTTAAAGATAATACACAAATTAGATATTTTAAAAAATAATTAAATAACATTTTAAAGCAATGTGTTGAATTTGGTGTCTTCGCTTGCTATTTATTTTTCCAATCATACTATTCATACCTCACTAACTTAGTTTTTTTTTTAAAACAATCCTCGTTTAGTCAATGAATTTTTCACGAATATTATCTGTTTTTACAATATGTGTAGATTGAAAATCGAATGTTTAATTTCAAAGTTAATTATATTATGTTAGTTGAATTGTGCTTATTTTAACCTTTTCTTTTACCAACATATACTTAATAATGTTATCGATTGGAATTATATAAAATCTAACTTCAAATTGTTACTATTTGCTGGTAGATTAAATGGTTTGAACTTTATTTTTTGACCTTCTTATTATTATGCTCACTTTTAATCCTCGTTATTGATTTGTACTAGTTAATTTAAAATAATTAAATTTGCTTTCTCTAGCTTTTCATTGTTGCCAGAATTGACTATGAACTCCAAGGATAAACTAAAGTTGTTAGTGGTAGTCTTGGATCAAAATGGTAAATTTATTCAATAAGGAACAAAGAAAATCAGGACTAGTACAAATGATAGGCCAATTAAGGAGTGTTAAACGGTGTTATTTCAACTATTTCAAAATCACCCAATGTTTAAGAGGTTATTTGAAAAAAGGGTATATTTAAAAAAGAATTGGAAAAAAGGGTGGTATGGAAAATATTTAAGGAAATATGGTGGAAATTTTGGCCCCGTTAGAATGCGTCTCTCTTTTTTTTTTTTATATATATATTTTACCGTGTTCTCTTTCAATTAATGCATTTTTTAGAGTGTTCTCTCTCATTCTACTCTTTTTTTATATATATATTTCTGTGTGTTCTCTCAATTAATGCATTTGTTCTTTTCTTTTATATCTTTCCATTATTATTTAACAACTTTTATTTTTGTTTTATTTATTTTTTAAATAAATTCAGTTTTTTCTTTTCTTTTTTTCAAATTTCCATTCTAATTTAATCAATTCAAACTTTTATTTTTGTTTTATTTATTTTTTAAATAAATTCAGTTTTTTCTTTTCTTTTTTCAAATTTCCATTATTATTTAATCAATTCAAACTTTTATTTTTGTTTTATTTATTTTTAAAATTTTACATTATTATTTAATCAATTATTAATTATTATTTTTATAAATAAACTCACCATTTTCTTTTCTTTCTTCTTCTTCTTCTTTTTTTTTTAATTTTCCTATTATTACTTAACAAATTATTCATTACTATTTTTTGTTTTATTTATTTTTCTTAAATTACTATTAAATACATCCATTAAAAAAAATTTACATTGGTTAAAATACTATTTTGGTATTTAGATTTTGATCTTTGTTCAATTTTGGTTAATGTACTTTTAATTGTTTAATTTTTCACTATTATTATTTATTACTTTATACTTTTCAAAATTTTTCATTTTAATGATTTTTTTAATAATTTATTATTGCACTTCCATATTTTTGTAATCTGTTTGACAATTTTTTTTATTTATTTTAGTAGTATGTTTTCCTTCAAAATTGACTTAACAACAATGTTCATAATCATTTGATAATTTTGAATAATTTAGGGTTTAAGGAATGGTCTTTCTAAAATTTATGTAATTAATCTCTATGTTTTCCTTTTTCCTTTTTTATTTATTTATTTTGGATGTATCGAGATCATACTACTATAATCGTTACCCTTTTTAAAAAAATGATCCAAATACATAAAAATTTAAATTTAATTAAAACATTAAAAAGCATTAATCAATCATACTAATAAATAAAACATAAAAAGAATTAATGTTCATAGTACATATACTTTTATTCTTGCGTAGAAGAAGACCTCCTATTACGCAAAATCCGACCTTATTGGTTCACGTAGTGTCCACGATCATCACGACCTCTAACATATGTTGATTGTCCCACGTCTATATGAAATTGTGAGGTTTGACCTTCCTCCACGTTCAATGTGTCATGGTTAGTCGGAAAGAAGTCGAATGTCGTCGATGTTGGCATCATGGGAGTATTGGTGAAATGATCTGGATGTTGCATACTAATTTTGAAAATCAGATTGAAATGAGAAATTCTCATGTCTAGCTAGATCAACTTGTTCTTCATCAGGAACATCGCCTTCAAAATATCTTACTTTATATATGGATGTCAAATTGCGCAGAACAAGTTTTATCGTTATAGCCACTGCATTTGATGGTGTACTAGATATTTCCAACTGTGCAAACTTTTCCTACAATCCATACAATTACAATTAGACTATGCAACTAATTTTTTCTTAATTGATTCAATTAAATAATAAACTCTTACCAAAAAATGGTATGATGCTCTTGCCTTTGTGATGTATCGTTGACTAATATTGACATACCATTGCATGTATTTAGCGCGTCCTCGATTAGAGGCGCACTTGTAATAGAGTTAATTCGATATTTTCAAAGTGAAATTTGAGGAACCAAATAGTTAATCCAATCACGGTCGTGTCGATCGCGTAAATCAAGTGAATGCAATCAGGCACCTGTGTCACAAGGTTCAGGGATTTGTTGTATCATCCTAAACTGACGCATTACACAATTTGGATAATGCCACTCTACCACAAAAAAGCATATGAGCGGACATTTGGATGTCCATAACTCATAACCGGTGATGTAATAAAGTGGTAAACTTTGTATTAGGTGGTTATATGGCTACCAACAAGTTTGTATATGTTTTACACTATTAATCAAACAGAGAAGATAAAGATTGTTCAAGGATAAAAAAACAAAGTAATATCATGAACTGAATCATACTTGATTATATGCAAGTGTGTCCAACATATACCGATATTGGAGTAAAACATGTGTAGGTGTTCTAGTGACGGAGAAGTCGTCATTCCAACTGTAGTAACAATCATAAGTTCAGTGTAAGAATTTGTTAATAAACATGTTAAATATTGTTAACAAATTAAAAGTACTTACCGTACTGCTAGCGGTTTGTCATCTAGGTGATCCTCATACCAGTGTAGTCGTCGAGGTGCCAGGAGACGAAATCGATCCCATGCCCAAATTTGTAGCAATAGAAGAGAGTCTGCAATGTCCTTTCCATCAATAACCGCTGCTTTGCACAATTGTCTATACAACCATGCAAGACATCCAACTCCCCAACTATATGTCCCAGCTATGTTAAGATCTTCCAGTAGAAGGAGGTACATCAAGTGCACCCGACTGTTGGATTTATCAGAAAAAACCAATCCACCGATAAGTGTGAGGATATAAGTGTGAGTATATTGCAGTATTTGGTTTTCAGTAGCATCGTTAAAAAGATGGACAAAATCGTCAAGCTGATGTGCCAACCATGACAAGCTAAGACGACCACCCTTAAGAACGTTATCGTTTGTCTCTACTCCTAGCAGATCGTAACACAACTGGGCCCAATCATAGTTAAGTGATCCAGTAAGTGCTCGTCCAGTAATGAAAAGTCCAAACTGGATAGCTACGTAAGGTGATTGTACACTCTCCATGCAACATGTGGAAGATGTGTGTCTCTTATCACTCTTCTTATTGTTCTTTTTATCATGTTTTTTTTAGCATTACTGTTATTATTATTATTTTTTATTATTTTTATTCTGCTTATTGTTGTTATTCTTCTTATTGTTGTTCTTTTTATTATTGTTATTGTTTTTCTAGGATTGTTGTTATTATTATTTTTTTATTATTGTTATTGTTTTTTTATTATTGTTGTCATCTTCATCATCATTATTCTTATTATGATTGTTATTACTACTCTTGCTTTTACCCTTACTATTGTTACTACTACTATTATAATATTATTACTACTATTATTTATTGTTATTACCTATTATTAGTATTTTTTCTTATTATTGTTATTATTTTTATTGTTGTTATTGTTATATTATTGTTATTGTTATCATAATTATAACAATATAATATTTAGTTAAAAATTGATAACAATAATAATAATAGAAGCTAACATCAAGATAAGAATATCAATAAAAGCTTAAAGCAACATTCATGTAAAACGTATCTAATTGTGCAAATCCATCTCACATATTGAATCAACCTCATTCACCAAACAAGAAAAACATAAGATTTAACACAGTTAAATCGGCAATCAACAAGAAATTAAAGTATAAAGTGGTTTTTAGATGAGTAAGTTCAATTAATCCTTTTTGTCTTTGACCAATCAAAATCAATAATAATGATAATCAGAGAGTTATGAATAGATAATACATATATCAAAATCCTATATATATATAAACATAATGGATTGAAAATAGATCACATAAAACAAATTCAAATGAAAACTAATTAACAAAGTTAATAAGAATAGAGAAACTAAAATGTTAAAAATAATAAAAAAAAACTTAGAAAAAAACTAAGTCTTGGATAAAATGTTGATGGAGAAAACCCTAAACCTTAGAAAGAATGAAAAAGAAAGGAGCACTTTGAAGGTGAAATTGAGTTTTAGTTTTTTTTGTTACAAGTAAGAGTTTTATAGGAGAAAAAAATGGAAGGATAACAGAGAAAATTTTTAACCTACTCCTTTTTTCAATTAATTGTAATATTATAAAATATATATATTTTTTAATTTCAAATGTAAGTGTTATAAATATATTTTTTAAAAAGAAATGAAAAATAATATATATAACTCGATTAAATCGTTTTTCAATTTCCAATTGTCATTAACTCTCTTGTGTCAAATCAAAATAATTTATCTTTTTTCTCAAATCTAATCACATTCTCTCTCTTATCTAATTTAATTCATATCTAATTAATTTCTCTCTTTCTTATCATCTCATTATAATTATTTTTATCATTTTTTATCAAATAAGTCTTTTAAATTGATTTGTCAAATCTTTTACCTATATCTCTTATCACCTAATTATGATTTTTTTTTGTCTTTTTTAGTCAAAGTTATATTTTAGTCCAACTTAATAAAAAGAAAAGATATTATTAAATAAGATTATTAATTAACAACGTGTGATAATAATTAAGAATCTATTAAGTAATAATGTAAAAATTAAAAAAAAATGTTGAATTTATTGAAGAAAAATAAATAAAACAGAATATAACAATTAAAAATTTGTTAAATAATAATGAAAAGAAAAAAAAGAAAAGGCTGATTTTATTTTTAAAAAATAATAATTAAGAATTAATTAAATAATAATGAAAAATTTTAAAAAAGAAAAAGAAAACGGAATTTATTTAAAGAAAATAAATAAAACAAAAATAAAAGTTTGAATTGATTAAATAATAATGAAAGATAAAAAAAAAGGAAAAACTGAATTTATTTTAAAAAATAAATAAAACAAAAATAAAAGTTGTTAAATATCAATGAGAAGATATAAAAGAAAAGAAAAAAAATGCATTAATTGAGAGAGAACAAGGTGAAATATATAAAAAAGAAAGTAGAATGAAAAGAGAAGCATTTTAATGGAGCCAAAATTTTCATCCTATTTCCTTAAATATTTTCCACACCACTCCTTTTTTTCAATTCTTTTTTAAATATACCATTTTTTTCAAATAACCCATGTTTAAGCCTCTATTTTCATCAAAAGTCCCAACCACAACATTTGCAAGTTCCATTTTTATTCTAACATTCTAATGGAATTACTCAAAAGAATAAGATCATTTTAGAAATAAATAACACCGTTTATATATATATATATATATATATATATATAATATATTATGCAATTTATCATAATTTATTACGATGTTTAGAGCTCTCATCACTCGTTAAACATTTAACAAAATATTTACACTTTATAAAAAAAATCAGGTGCAATGAATTTTGTCTTTTAGTGATTTTATTTTATGGATTATAAATTGTTTATAATATTTTTATTTTTAGTTTTTAAAAAAATCCTTAAATCATTGATCAATCATAAATAAAAAAAATGTCAAGATAATAAATTTGACAAAATATTTATAAGTTATAGCAAAAAATTTAGATTCAATCAATAACATACATTGATAAAAAATAATAAAAGTGTATCAATTTTTATGATTGATATAATCTAAAATTTTGTTACAGAACAAATGAAATCTAATAAAAAATTAAATAAAGGAAAGAGACAAAAACCAAGCTGGCACCTGAATCATTATCCACATGGACAGTGCAGTTGTGGATCGACACGTGTGATGTTGAAGTAATAGCCACAAAAATAATACAAAATTAGTAGTTACCGAAGCAATTTCGGGGCAATTTAGGTATTTCCATTTATTTAAAAACCAATTTATGTGTGTTTTCTTCTCACTTGCAAAACTTTCTCAAAAATGAAATTCCAATTGGCATACCATTAAACAAAGTACAAAAAATGATATATAGTTTGAAAGTTTATTTAGAGAAATTCAAAACTCAACAGATAAAAGCACACACAAACTTACCTTCCAATCCTTTATACTATCAATAATGAACTAAAAAAACAAATTATAAAAATGACTGCAAACAACAAAGAAAAAATGTTTTCGAAATCAAAATCTAAAATTTATCTTTGGCAAATAAAGTTAGAAATATATTAAAAATTAAAAAATCTTATATTTGTTAATATATATATATATTTTTGAAGTTTTTTCATTTATTTATTTAATTTTAATTTGTTTCCCTCGTGTTCTATTTTGACATCGTTCTTTCACGAAAGCTTCCGGGGACGCCAAGCAAACTCTCTCTCCGGAAAGTAATCGCATTTTCTTCGTATATTGTCACCGGAAATGGCGAAGACTATCTTCGCCGGAGCTCCGATCACGGTGACTAGAATGCATGGTCTTATCTATCCCGTTTCTCACTCTCCAATATTTTATTCTTTTCGATTTCTACCGTTCCTGATTGCTTACTGAATG
This sequence comes from Cucumis variabilis, assembly GCA_037974545.1. Classification (NCBI taxonomy): domain Eukaryota; kingdom Viridiplantae; phylum Streptophyta; class Magnoliopsida; order Cucurbitales; family Cucurbitaceae; genus Cucumis; species Cucumis variabilis. The sequence goes on from JBBPDI010000004.1 coordinate 22,622,101, forward strand.
TTTTCTCGGATCATTGAAGCTAGTTCTGAAGCCCTAAAATTATGATCGGGTAGATTTTATTATTGAA
>JBBPDI010000004.1:22656679-22673295 GCA_037974545.1 Cucumis variabilis
ATTGACTGAAAATATATATATATATATATATATATATATATATATATATATATAGATGTTGAAATCTTATAAAGTAGGATATGTTGATTGCATGTGTATCTCTAAACTGAGGATAGATGTCAGAAATGATATGTATATATGGAAGTAGACTTGAGATCGAATGTATGCTATGTTTGACTGGGACTATATATATATATATACCTATTGAGTTGAAATGGCTGAGATTTGTAAGATGTTGCATATGTGAAGTGTGGTAGTGAGCTTGTTGGCAGTTGTTTAAACTGGGTGCAAGCTATACCAAAGTATGATTGTGTGCTTGTGAACTGAGGGGATGTTATGCTTATTTGACTTGTTGAACTGAGGTATTGATGTGTTACTGACTGTATTTGGGTTAATGTAGAATAAGGTGACTGTTAGTATGTAAGGTGGAGGAATTATGTATTGTGGAAATTCAACCATACTATGAATGACTGTAAGATGTTTAAAAAGGACCAAGGAAAAAATTTGTTAGTTTCCTATTGGGTTGTTTACCTTGCAGGTGTCCTATGGGATCACCACTTTTATGTGCAGCCTTTAGGAGCACTAAACTGATATGTGTAGCCTTCGGGAGCACTAAACTGATATGTGTAGCCTTCGGGAGCACTAGACTGATATGTGTAGCCTTCGGGAGCACTAGACTGATATGTGTATCCTTCGGGAGCACTAAACTGATATGTGTTTCTACAGAACACTAGACTGATTATGTGTATCCTACGGGAACACAAAACTGTGACTTTCTAGGGTACCCCAATAGGAAGTTAACAAATTTTTCTCCCCTAACGGGCCCAGTAGCGGGTCTCTTACTGAGTATGTTTATACTCACCCTTTTTATGTTTAACTTTTCAGGCAAAGGTAATAAAGGATGCAGACCGACAAGGGACAAAAAAAAGGAGACGTGATTGCCATAGGAGAATGTTCTTTAAATTCTTCCACTCTATGTTTTTCTTGTTTTCCTTAGTACATGAGACTGTTTAGAAATCTTTGTGATTGAAATGTTGTTTTGAAAATTGTACATTGAAGGATTTTGGTTTATTTGAAACAGGGCCCAAATTTAAGTTTTTCTTTGACTATATGGTTTCAAATAAATTTTACTATGTTTTGTATCGATCGACGTGTCTTGTCAAAATTTAATGACTTTGACTTAGTTAGAAAAGTTGGGTCTTTACACGTTCTCTATGCTCGGGCTTATTACCTTGCATTTAGACTACTATATTATTAACATTCGAGAGCATACAAATCCATCCTTGTTGCTTAGGCCGTCTAACACAATACAATCCTTTTTTACATTGGTTGGCTTTACTCCACTATGCATGCCTTTTCTACATGGCTGACATTAACTTTATGTACACATAATAGTTATCTCAGTCAAAGGAAGCGACTAATGGTTTGAACACCATTTCTTAATCAATATCATACTCATCAAATCAAGCTTTAAAAATTATAAAACCTGTTTGAAATCATATAAATACTTAAAAGAACACTTTGAAAGAAAGCAATCACAAATACTTAGCCTTAGAACCAAAAATCTCTTCTTCTTCTTCTTTCTTGCGGAAACAAAATGGCAGCACTTCAACACTTCAAAATTTCTTAGAAATCTCTCTTACTCGACCCAAATCCTTTATTTATACTACTCTTTAACCCGAATTAATCATCCTTAGTTTTTTGTTCGATTGCCAGCTTCTACTTAAAACCTTACAAGTGTAAAATTAATATTTATCTTAGCCATGCTTAAATCCTTAATCTTAAACGTTAACTCTTGTCAAATCAGATTTGACATTTTCTCTCCAAACCTTTCTTCTCGCCTAGTTCCATTATGCAAATAGCTTTAACTGCTTAACATAACTTTAGAAAGTCTTAACACAATAACACCTTTTGCGAACTACCCAACCTTTTCTCGTGAAGACTCTTTCTCTTGTGAGCGTTTGACTTATAGGTCTTATCGCAAATCCTTCTTTTCTCAAAACTTCCTCCTCGAACTAACATCTTATTTGCAAAACTTATACTTAATCATATAAGATTTTATCAGATAATCCTTTTTGCGGATTAATTCAAACGCCAACTTTTTATCTCAAAGTAGTATTTCAAAACGCCTCCTCTTAACCAAAATGCAAATTTCATAACACTTAGTCAAATTTTATTTCTTGTAATCAAATTAGAAGCGAGTCTAACAAGATTTTAATGATTACTTGGATCAATAAGCAAACTCATTTTTTTGTATTGCTAGTTGGCCTCCAATTCCTAATTTCCTATTCAAACAACTCAGTTACTAATCTAAGTCTTCATAAACACCAGCCAAGTAAAATTATAAACCAAATAACTTAAGAATAGTACACAATAGTATCAACATTTTCCTTAAGCATGTAACATAATCAATTTAAAGGAATGGCAGAATAGCAATCAAACACGACAAATTCATTGTATTTCACTTTAGGACACAAAATAACAATCAGAGAACTCAAATTTTAGCAAAAAAAAATGCAAATGAAAAAAAGGAGAGTGAAGGAAATGAACCAGAAATAAGGAGCACAAATGGACTGAAGCACCAAACGACGAAAGATCTTGTACCAAAGGAGAATCACCAAAAGAGAAGGGTTGAACGATGAAGCAAATATGTAGACGGCGTGGGTTGGACGCTGAAGGATTCAACGACAGTGGGTTGGACGACTAAGTGTGTTGTGGAGTCAACGTGCTTTGCGTGCCTTCTTTGTTAGGCTTGTTTGACGATAGTGGTAATGATGGAAGGATTGGGTTTCAATTCAAAGTGCTTTGCGTCCTTTGTGTTTTTGGTAGAGAGAGAGAAAATAATTGGGTGAGAAAATAAGCCTTTCAAAAAGATAAAATGCTATTTAATTTTAATTTAGTGAGGGAGAAAATAAAAAAAATTTAAATTTAGAATTTTTCATTTGAAACTTTTTTTAATGACACAAAAAATTTGTCGTTAATTAACGACGTGTAAATTGTGTCAAGAAAAATTAAATTATGTCAAGAAATACACTGTTTTTTTATTTTTAACTACACAATTTTCCTCATCCAACCCCTTTTTAATTTTTAACGACACAGTGTCTTTATTAGTAGTGTCATTAAAACAAATTTTTGTAGTAGTGGATGTATTGTCTTTATATAACAATGTTGGAGAAATTTTCTCAGATGACAATTTGCATGTTCTATAGATGTGTGTGAGTTATTGATCTCAATCATTCACATTCTCTACTAGTCTCATGAATTACAAGAACTGCAATATGATTTGAAGATATGGATGTAATGGTTTGCTTTAAGGATCGTCAAGATTTTGCAGTTTTTCCATATGTAAACATATAACCTATTTGAGACCTAACCTCATGTGAATCAGATAAATAACATGCATCTCCACAACCAACTAATTCAAAATTTGATATTTTTAAATGAAATAAACTCATATCAATCATCCCTTAAAAGTCTCTTCGAATATTGTTGAAGAAATTTCAGCCAATTAAATTATGCCACATCCTTATAGCAAATATTGTGATAATTATATTTTTGATTGGGTTTGGATAATTAAGTTTACTCAACCCAACCCAATTCAAGTCTAACAAGCAGATTGACAAGACTAATTCTAACAAGTAGATAGGCCCAAGTCCAAGCCCAATAGGGCAAATGGGGCCAAGTCCAAGTCTAAGCTCAACAAGCACATGGGCCCAAATCCAATAGGCAAATGGGCCCAAGCCCACCAAGCAAATGGGTCCAAGCCCACCTAAAGCTCATGAAAATTCTTGATAAATAGAGATTTTCCTATTTATTTTAGAGATCTTTGGTTGAAGGAAGAATTGAAGTTCTAAAGAACAGAAACTTTGAAGAATTCAAGCTCTAAAGAATTGAAGTTTCAAATAAGACTCAAACTTCTAAAAGCTCTTAAGACGTTCAAGCTCTTATCAACTTTGAGATCATCATCTTCTGAAAGATTAAAGACTTAGAAGATCAAACTTTCCTTGAATTCTAGAAGATTGAGGCTCAAATAGACTTGCAACTACAACTTTTTAAAGACCGAAGATCGAGAAGTTCTAAGTTTTAAATTGTATTCGAGAGCAAGGATCAAATAAGTAAATATTAAAGATTGTATCCATAACACCATATAAATCAATATACAAAGTTCAATTCCACGAATTACATTTCTCCCGAAGTCTCGTGTGAACAAATATTTAATTTAGTTATTACTTAATTGGAGATCTAATTAATAGTTTAGTTTAATTTGATTAAATTAATTAAATTAATTTAAAACTATAAGTTATTAGATAAATATTCATTAAATATGATTTAAATGAAATATTAATTAAATATGATTTAATTAATTGATTTGAAATTTTTATTAATTTAATATATTTTTTAAATTAATAGAATCTCATGATTCTCTCCTACTCTCTCAAGGAAAGGGAGTTATAAATAAGCAGAAGAAAAACAGTTTTTCTCAATCAATCAATTAAGCCAATGCTTTTGCTCTTTGCAAAAATAGTTTCTCTCTAAACTTTTTCCCATCCGAATTGGTTTCCACAAATTAATCTCATCCTAGAGGATAGAAAGGTCTCTGAAAGGTGGTGTCCTAATTTGAAGTTTTAGATTCAGAGGCGTCAAACTAAGTTTTTTTTTCCTATAATCTATAATTAGAAAGCATGGCTAGTCTTTAAGTTATAATAAAAAAATTAGTTTCTATATTATTTTGCCAATGTATTGGTATTTTCGGATTCCTAAATTAAATTGAGGAATGGTTCTGTAAAATCTTCCACTGTCAAAGGCTTTTATCCCTTAAAATATGACATGAGAGCATAATGTCTCGAACTGTTTAAGGATTATAACTTTCAAGGGCAAAAATTTCTCAAAGGAGGGAAGATTGTAACGCCAAAAAAATTAAGGTAATATTAAATTTAATTATCTTAGTTGATTTAATTATGTTGGAATTATTGAGGTGTTATTTTGAGATATTTCTTGAGAATTATTTGACTTTGTGAGATTAGAAATAATTAAATATTTATTGAAAGAATAGTTAATTAATTATTGAAATTTGAAATTTTAGTGTTGTTAAATATTTGATATTGGTTGATTAAATTTGTGTGATTTAAGGAATTATGATTAATTATATATAAGTATATAATTAATGTTTGGAAGAGAAAAAATAATTATATTAATTATAATATAATTATTTAAGGAAAAAAATTATTATTTATGGGAAAAGAGAAGATTGATTTTTGATATTTAAAAAGGAAAAAGGAAAATATATTTGTAAAAGTAAAAAGGAGTTAATAATAATAATAGTTATGATTATCATTTTATGATATTAAGGACCTCATTAAGCATGCAAGACTATTTCCTTTTTAAAAAGGAAGGAGAAGCCCTAGCCACCGTCGCCATCCGTTCACTGTTTGTATCCCACCATTGAGCATCATAGCCAGTCATCTGTCGTGCTCGTCGTTCTTCGACCACGTCCAAATGATCCTAATTGAACCCAAGCTTCGTTCGTGTTCTTCGTTTCATCAGCCAAGCCCGTCGCCTGTGTTCGCTTTTATTCCATCGTCATAGTAGGAGTTTCTCCTCCGTGCAACATCGCCTACTCCTTTATCGAAGCCCCATCGGTCGTGCTTCACATTCATCGGTCTAGTCCATCCAAGCTTAGTTCCCCAATCGAGTCGAAGCTCTTAGCTGAGTCGATCTTGTACTTCTCAACTAGGTGTCTCTCAAAGTGAGCTGAGACTCCTTTGTCCGAACCATTATCTCTTAGTCGAGCCGCTCAAGCTTTCTGCCATATTTTTGTCTTTTTTAGCCACTTTTTGGTAAGTTTTGATTGAGTTAATTTAGGTATACCCATAGTGTTAATTATTGGTCCAAGTAAAATAACTTTTAGATAAAGTTTAATTATATTAAAGTGGGTTATTTGTCCCTTAGGTCCAATTGGCTAAATTTTTTGAAGTAGTTATATGTGATTTCTAACTCAAGGTTGAATTGGTTTCAACCTATTTTGTTAGTAAGTTTGAAAACCCTAAATAAATATTTATTTGAAAAAATTATTAATTTAATTTTGTCTATATTTAGGATTGGGTTATTGAATTTTGATTGTCAGCTAGGATTTGCTAATCTTGAGGTAAGAGATTCTACTACTACACCTTCGAAAATAGAATTAAGAGCATACATGTATTTTCCATTATGCATTGATGTAGCTAAGATGCACAATGTGATTGTTATGGATGAATGATATGGTTGAATGATATGTTATGGCCGATATGACTAATATGTTATGATTGATATTCATGTTATGTTATGATATGCTACATGCTATGGACTGTGGTCTTCTGTTAACTTTGTTTACTAGGGTCATACTCATATGGGTGTCCCTTGTGATTACTACCTTTCTATGACTTTGTGATTCAACGAAACCACCAGTCTATCATGATATATTTTATGAGTGATTCGACGGGATCACTTACAGTTCATAACATGATATATTTTATGTTCCGACGGGATCACTGGATAGTGTGTGTTTGGGAGAAAATAGTTTTTGGGGTACTTCCTTTTGAAACTGTAATGGAAAGTTAACAAACACCTAGTGGGACTAGTATTGGGTCTCTTACTAAGTATATGTTTATACTCACTCTTTCTATGTTTAATTTTTCAGGCAAAGATAGAGGTAGAGAAAAGCTAGCGAATGATAAGAAGTGACTGTGACTTGCCATAGGAAATATCTTATGTTGCTTCCGTTTTCCATATTTTCAGTATTTTATTTAAATTTATCGAACTTATCAATTACTTTTATGTTATTTTTCTTTAAAAGTTAAATAGGGTCCAAACTAGGATTTTATATTCTACTTTTATTTCTACATATTTTATTTACGATTTATAAATGAGTATTTAAAGTTTTCATGGAAAATTTAGTGTCGTCTTTTATTTTTTATAAGAAAGTCTTTATTTATTTTAGTAGTAATGACCTCAGCTTAGTATAAAGAGTTGAGTCTTTACACTTAGGTTTAGAAGACTATCATACCTTGTATCGATTGGAAAAAAAATCTCTAAATAAAAGTCTTGCTCCCAAGCACAGTGGCTGTAGGCTTTTGACAACCGAACCACTTTAAAATTTCTTGTGTTGCTTCTCTTCTCCTTCTTTATCTTCATCAATATCTCACAATGCTCACCAGAAAAACCTCCATAAAACCAAACAAACACAAAGAAATAGAGAGAAGAAAACTTAAGCATTTTTCTGTAAAACTTCTTTTTGTCTAAAATGAAAAGTAAAGTGTGAAAGGAAAGTTTACGAATATCACATGCAAAGAGATGAGAAGAAATCTGAAAAGTAAAATAACTTTTCTAAGTGGCTATTTCATAACCCTACACGTGGACGACATCTACAAATTGGTGTCAGAGCGTGCAAAAAGACTGAAGAAAGCTCTAAGATTCAGATTCTTGATTTTAAGAAACTTAAGATGGCAAGAGCAAGATACGATATTGAGAATTTTGATGGCAAGAGAGATTTTACGTTGTGGAAAGCAAAGATGAAAGCTATTGTCGACCAGCTAAGACATTGAAAACTCTCACGCAGATCTAGAAAAGCTACCTAAAACAATGACTCAAGAAGATAAAGAATTTATGGAACATGTAGCCTATGGTGCCATAGTTCTAAACTTAAGTGACAATGTCCTTAAGGAAATCATTGGTGAAGAAACAACTTATGGAATGTGGAAGAAATTGGATGAACTCTATCAGTCCAAAGACTTATCTAACCATGCATACATGAGGGAGAGATTCTTTACCTTTAAGCTAAATGACAACAACTCATTAACAGAGAATCTTGGAGAATTCAAGAAGCTGTCATCAAATTTTAAAGAATTGGGAAACAAGATTGGTGATGAAAATGAATATTCAATTTACTAAATTCAATTTCAGAAGCATATAAAGAAATCAAAATGGATCTCAAATATGGAAGACAAAACATCAGCACAGATGATGTCATTTCAGCAATAAAAACTAGAGAACCAAAGCTAAATTGGCAAAGAAGAGATTAAGCAAACAGTGAAGGTCTGTTCTTAAAAGGGAAGAGCAAAAACAACTCAAAAGGAAAGAGCAAAAACAACTCAAAAGAAATCAAGAATCAAAAGATTAAATCAAAACTTGAATGCACTTTTTGCCCTAAAAGAGGATACCTCAGACAAGATTGTTTGGTTCTAAAGAGAAAGCAAAATCAAAAGAAGCAAACAAAGAAACAACAAGAAGAACCAAAGGAAGAAGCATCTATTGTAGATCAAGCTCCTTTTATGTATTCAGATGCCTTAACCATTTGAGAAAAATCCATTAAATCAGAAGATAACAAAGAAACTGAAGATTGGATTCTTGATTCAGAGTGCTAATTTCATATGACACCATTAAAGGGATGATTTACAACATACAAAGTTTGGAACGAGTCTAATATACATGGGAAATGACAATGTCTGCAAAATTGTAGGCATTGGATCTGTTATACTCAAATTCAAAGATGGGACAACAACACTTCTTTGGAATGTGAGACATGTTCCATGCTTGAAAAGAAATCTAATTTTCCTTGGCACACTTGACTCCATAGGCTTTGAATACAAAGGTTTTGCATAGAGGTTTGAAATACTGAAAGACTCCAAGATTGTTCTTGTTGGCATAAAAATCAATGAACTCTTTCTTATCAAAGAAGTGTCCATGAACCACGCTGCCCTAATTGCTTCTAATGATAAGCTAACTTAAGTGGACTTGTGGCATAGAAGGCTTTTGCATATAAATGGAAAGGGATTGAAAATATTGTTAGAACAGGGCATTATTCCCAAAGACATCCTAGACTACATGCATTCCAATCTATGGGGACCCTCACAAACAACATCTTTAAACAATTCTAAGTATTTTCTAACTTTTACTGATGATTATTCTAGAAAGAGTTGGATTTATTTCTTAAAAACTAAAGACCAAACTCTAGGAAAGTTTAAAGAGTGAAAAATCATGGTAGAAAAACAAACTTCTAAGCAAATTAAATACCTAAGAGCTGATAATGGCTTAGAATTTTGTAGTGATGAATTCAATAATTTTTGTAAAGAACATGGAATAATGAGACATAGGATTGTTAGATATACCTACCAACAAAATGGTGTTCCTGAGAGATTAAATAAAACCATAATGGATAGAGTTCGATGTCAAATGTCAAATAGTTTAATTCTAGAAAGATTTTGAACATACGTTGTTTCCTACACTATTTATACTCTTAATAAGTGCCCTCATCACTCTACAAATTTTTTAACACCTGATGAAAAATGGTCCAACACACCCTCATAATTTATAAAATCTTAGAATTTTTTATTGTATAGGGTTTGTCCATCGAAGTCGGGGGAAATTAAAACCGAGAGCTATAAACTGCATGTTCCTAGGTTTTATAGAAGGAGTTAAAGGTTTTAGAATGTGGCATCCTATAGAAAAAAGGTGTATAATTAGTAGAGATGTAGTTTTTAAGGAAGATATTATGTTTATGTTTGATAAATCCATTGAAATGTATGATCATAAACCAAATGAGATTGAGGTAAAGCACCCACCAAACCATGAATCAAATGAACTTCCTAGTGCCACTGTGGAAGAAACAAAACCAAGTATGTCACACCCCAATTCACAAGACAACCAAAAACGCAGGAAGTAGAGCAGATAGGATGTGATTTAGCTTAAAATTTGCTATTGGTATTATCGCTAAACTTATTCTCAACTCTTTTTAAACTACTAAGTGACAAAGATAATGTAATACAATGGAAGTCATAACTTAACTTTATTAATAACATGCGTTTGATACATAAATACAACTCCTTGACCAAATAAATGATGCTTAACTATTTCCAAAATGTCTAGAGTCATCTCACCACAAATCCTTCAACCTTCTTCTCTACTTGGCCTACACCTCTGATCCTGGAATACAAATAACCTCTGGGTTTTTTTAGATGTGGCAAACATCTGGAATAACTAATTCATATTTCATTGCGCCTCCTATGGCATCAAAATGAAATTCTTTCCAAACCTTAATTACAGATACGAAAATAAAAATAATGTGCAAAATTGTATTCAATTGTCAATAGCTCCTATCATAAATAGGATTGACTATGGATTCAAGCAATAGCACACAATTTCTCGCCTTTGGGATTGCTTTTCCGTTTTACACTTCGTCGGTCATGACCACTATCTTCACAAATATTCATTTTTATTTGAAAAGTCTCTTATAATTGAATTGATAACAATTTTCGCATAGAACGCACAAATGGTTGTAGTTTGGAGTTCGATTGTTATCTAGATCATTATCAAGGTTTTCTCATATTTTACGTCCTTTTGGGAATCCTTCGAACGCCCTCAGTCCTATAAAATAGAATGTCGAGGAGAGTTAGGACGGTCTTCGGGTTTATGCATTGGTCCTCTTCATTTTTATGGGAGTCATCGATGAACTCATCAATCGTCCATAAAAGAGCTACCGTAGATCGTCTAGCTAGCGAGGCCTTATGAAAGAGAGATAAAGGAAGAAAGCATAGGCAAAACTAATCTAATGATAAAAGAACAAGAGCTACCGTCGACTCGGACCTTAAGTATTGGTAATAACACCTTTGATACCCATGGATGGTACCTTTCATCTACCGAGCACCCCTTGATAGTCTTCAAGATAGAATCTGACTCCTGGCTTAGCGTGAACTTGGAAAAGCTTATCTTGTAATAGAAAGCCTAGGATCAGGGAAAGGAAGAGATAAAGAAGATTAGGGAAAGGAAGGCCTTAGAGGGAACCACCTACACGAGAAGTTGTGGACGAAGCGAAAGCGAGAATGTTGGCTCGAGTAACGCAAACATTGGTGAGAATCTAATGCCCTGAAAACCTAAGGGTTCCTCAGCAAGGTTCGTCCATGGAGGGTGAGTCATGGCTTAAGATCAAGCCAAAAGGCGTAGTCTATGGACAACAAGTGAATATTTTTGTACTACCCCTTGTTGGTCCCAAAGGATGGAGGAGGCTAAGTTAGCCGAAAGATGGTTATTGGTTCAAGGATGCAAGGTGCCCCTACTTTATAGGGTAGCTTCTTCACTTTCATTTAATATAATATCTACTATCATAGAATTGAAAAGAGTGTGTAACTAAGACTTACTTGATTATATTTTTTATCTTGATAATATCCATCTCTCGATCCATCAATCATTATGCGTGAGGGTCATGACTGCGCTTCCTTATAGAATAGTGACTCTAGAAGCCACTTCATCCACTCTGTAAATCATGTCTTGCTTAAAAAATAATCCCTATAGGACTGGTCAAGCCTCCCCAGAAAAGAGCTTCCTTCTTATATCTGGATGCCCAACGTTTCAGAGGATTCCTTTAGCTTTAATGTTGGATATTGACTCCACACCTCATTTTCTTTCTCCTCATGACGATCCACCATACATAAAAAAGTCAGATTTTTTTAGCTGTTTTTTCTTTTTTGAAAGAAAGGCCAAAGGGCCCCGACATCTCCCTCATCTCATTTGTGTGGGATATATTTAAAGGCTATAAAGAAGAAAAAGAAAAAAAGACTACCTTCAATGACGCCTCTTTAAAATGCTACAGAGAAAGCTTAGGCCCTTGATTTAGCAGGACGTACTCCACACTCCTCTTGTCTATCTTATGTGATAAAAGAGCATATATGGGTTAGGACTCGAGTCCTTTTCGTGCTCTTAGCAAGAAATTCTATATTCAGAAAAAATAGAGGAAACGGAAGATTGAGGTCAGAACCTACTTTTTGCAACAAAAAATATGAGAAAATGCAACTTTCCCTTTTTGATGAATTTTGCTCTCTCGTCTGAAGTGCAAGTCCTTTTGAAAGTCACTTAGTAGTTAGGAGTATTATGGAAGTGAACTAATAGGGAAAATACTGACTTTGTTCATTGACTTGATTAAAAAAAGAGTAAAGTAATTCAAAACCGTGGGCAGCAGCAAGATCAGAAGCAAGGGCTTGCCCTATACTCTTATTCGAAACAGAGACGACTTCATGTAAAACCTACTTGATTTAGATTGGGAAAATTATACGGTTTATGAAACCGTGTGCTATGGCTCAAATTCGTAGTCAATCCTATTTAAATTAGGAGCTGTTGAAGATTGAATATAATTTTGCCCATTATTTTCATTTTCGTATCTGTAATAGTGTGAAAAGAAGGAATGCCCAATTCAAAGTTGTTCAAGAATAGTGACATTAAGTTTCTCGACCCTTTGCCTTCGGATAAGTCAGTTTTATTTCTCGATGGGGGAAGGAAAGGGATATAACTCAGCGGTAAATTTAAAATTTCTATTGATTTAAAAATGTTTAATTAATATTTCATTTAAATCATATTTAATGAATATCTCTCCAATATCATATAGTTTTAAATTAATTTAATTAATTTAAATTTAATTAAATAAAATTAAACTAAAGTATTAATTAATTCTTCAATTACTTAACAGCTAAATTAAATATCTTATATTTAACTTAATATTTGAATCATTTTTAAATATAAATTTCTCTCGTAACAAATAATTTTAATATGAATTCAATTCACATTAAATTAATTTTTGAACTCATTCAAATATTTTCTCTTATAAATTAATTTTAAATTATATCCAAAATTTAATTTATATAATAAAGTTTGATTAAAATATAAACTTTATATTCTAATATATCACTCTAAATTATCCTAATTCCCAAAGTATACATTATACTAATTACCAAAATAAATTTGAACATTTCAAATTATAACAAATATAAATAAATCCCATTACCCTTAACGAGTTAGGAAGGGGACCTAATGGACCTACATACCATAAACTACAACGATATGAGATTAATTGGCTAAACTCATTAACCACATTAATCAATATTCGTTAACTGTGTCTACGTTCCACTAAAGACTCACAGCTGAACTCTTCTCATTGTCGATCTAGTTTTGTGTCCACGGATATAGACCAATAATAGTAAGTTAGTTCTTCACGAGTATTAGTAACACCAACTAGGTTAAATTACTGTTTTATATCTACGTTACCTCTAGTCTTTAAATACCAGTGCTCCTCTAATGAACAACTTGTTTATGGTCCAACCAATAAACAGAAACTCCTCTCGTGCCATAGAGAGGGTAGGGCCCTTTGTTCATGTCACACTCCGCCTTGCAGACTTGCTTGCCTATTTCACGAGACGCGATGTGATTTAAGCATTCTTGACACGGTTAAATGCAAAAGACACTAGTCTTAACTTCCTTAACTTCTTTTAATTGCCAAACACTTAACAAAAGTACTTTTGACGATTGAACTTAACGTGGAACAAATAAAACAAACTTTAAACTTTTATTCCTTAACAAGGCATTTAGTACACGAACATAATGATACAACACTTAAGCAAAAGATAAAAACCCAAGACTTAAACTGAAACCTCTAGCAGCTTCTCGCCTAGCAAGCCCAAACTTCCTTTCCTTTTTGGCCTCAATGCCTAAGCTCTAAAAGATAAAATTTTAAAACGTAAGTCTAAAAGATTTTGTGAGGTTTTATGAAATCCTTTTCGCAGTACCTTTTCACAAACATTATTTTGCATAAACAATATCAAATCATTTCATTTCGCATAAACCTTTCTTTATGCTTAAACACATTGATAACATAACAATTTCACATAAACACACATTAGTTAACAGTCATTCCGTTCTCAAAGGATCTCGAATCGTTCTCTATGCTTGATCTCATTACCTCGCATTTGACTAATATATCAATAGCATTTGAGAACATATAGATTCGTCCTTATTGCTCAAGCTACTAAGCTTTAAACACTCCTTTCAACACATAAGTCTGTTTCTTATCATCATGTAGTCCATACACTCCATGGTGACCTTGAATCTTTATGTGCACATAAAAGTTTTCATCATCTCAAGGAATCAACTAATGATTGGAAAACTATTTCATAGCATTAAAATCGTAATCATCAAATCAAACTTTAACATTATAAATCATGCTTGAACACATATAAACTTTTCATAGAAATCTCTTTTTCAAACACTTTCTCATTTGAAATCATCTTTAAAAATAGTAAAGGGAAATCACAAGAAAGATTTTAACATAAAAACATTTAAGAAAGTCACTGACAGATCATAGATCAAACCTTTGGCTGATATGCTTGTCTGATTTCTTTTTGTTCAAAACCTCTTTGATCCAACACGCCACACCCAACAATCTCCATTGCCCAGAAACTCATTTTTGGCCAGAACCTTTCTTGCAATTTAGAACTTAATAACTTAAAATCCAGAACTCAAATGAAAATGTTTTCTTCTACAAAGTTGTTGCCAAATATCTTAATATTATTACCATAAAATTTCAGTCAAAAGATTCCATCAATTGCATCCTGCAATCTCCTTAGAGTAAAGATTGTCCTGTTCTTACTCGAGAATGATCTTCCTCTCTTTTGTTGGCTCAAACTTAGCTTTCCCTCTCGTAAATTAAACTAGCAGCCCCAATGTAGAAAATATACTCAAAATGGAAACTTTTGGAGGTAAATTTACTCAGAATGAATGAGTGGATTATGAGCAATGCAATACTGAATCTGGTCTATTTATAGAATTCCTTGCATAAGTACAAATTGACACCTCATCCTTGCTTAAATCAACCATAAACCTTATTAAGACACCTCCTGCTTGCTTTATACCTTAAAATGCATGATAACAAGGCTTTGACACTCCACTCAATTGTTAGATCGATTGCCTTAATCATGCCACAGATTTGTCCAAAATGCATAGCTAGCTTTCATGACCATCTCGATCAATTTCTTGCCCAAACTACATAATCCGGTTTAGAAATGTTATGACTTAAAATTCATAACACTTTTGATAAAATTCCTTCTACAAAGTTGCTCTAAAGTGAACTAACTTTCATACCTCAAAATTTCAGACCAAATGCCAAACTATGCACTTGTAGCCTTCTAGGAGTGCACCTTACACAGATTTACTCGTGAACTGACCTTCTCACCTTCTCTTATTCAAAACTCTAACCTTTTCATATCCAAAATGCCTAGCCGCCTTCTTCAATAAACTAGACTCAGTTTCTGAACTTTCAATACTATTTTGAGTGAAAATTCCCAAGTGAGTTGTGAGAAACTCTTTTCTAAAGTTAGCTAAAACGCCCAACCTCTATGATCCTTCTTTCTCGCCAACCTTAACCTCTATAACTATTTTGCCAAGCCAACCCAAAATGCCTAAATTGCTATTCTTTGATACTTAACCAAAATTTTCCCTTCTTTCTAACCTCTTAAACTCTTAAACTTCAACAACATTAACTTTCTTCTTTTCACCCATCACAACACACTTATGAAAACACTTCTCAAGACTACTTCGTTGTCTTAAGTTTTCTAAAAACTAATCCTTTCAAACTCTTTGAAAAATCTAAGATACCTAAAGTTCGGGTCTTACAGTTCAAGTCCTGGAGACACCATTTAAGAAAATACTCATTTACTTATCCTAAAGTCGGGAAAGAGTGAATTTCATCTTGTGTGGTTATGTTTCTAGCTCTCTACTCGATCTTGTCCCCAAAATGATAAGCATATTGAGTCAACAGTTTGACAATTCTCACCCATACAAATCAAAGGGCAAGCCCTCACGAACAGGAGTTCATAATACACTCAGGATTAAGAATAAGTTACCTAAGTCCTCCTAATGAAATAGAAACCTAACTAGTTAACGGAGTTACATCTAGTGGTTACTATTTCGTATTTAGTCTTATGCAAACTCATTCCATAAGATACTCTCACTTGTATGCACCTATATGAACATGTTGGATCATTGTGTTTGTATCAAATACAAAGTGAGCCGTATCCATAGTGTTACCAGGATAAGGTACCCAACCTTATCCCTATAATATAGACTCTTTAAGAAGATCTCAAATGTTAATCCCTGTATGTCTCTACATACTGTCCAAGACTCATCAAACATCTAAGGATGTTAGTTTATTGGATTTGGGTTATTAAGACAAAACTAATTATATAATCAATAACATTTATTATAATAATAACACTTTATTAATAATGATCAATGGATTATATTTACAATCTATGAGTTTGAGGACATAATTCCCATTAAATACCCACTTGGATTGAATCTCTAGTCTCCATGGGATGTATGTAATAAAGTAATCCTCAAACATTGGAAATGGTAAAATGTACAAGTCTATCACATAAAACGTATAGATACAAATACAATAAACTAGAGCATCCTTATACCCATTAAACATCTCGCACTTGTCCTAGATTACCTAATGTACATATCTCGCGGACCTAGACTTTCTAGATGACCCTCAAACACTTTAGTTGTGAGAGTCTTCATAAATGGATCAACAATATGCCCCACTGTTATCACAATATAAACTGATGTACATGTTCATGTTTGAAAAAACTTCCAAATGATGCAGGAACTTCCTGAGCCAAACTGCTTCTTTTACTGCTTCACAAGCAGTGATGTATTAAGCCTCCATAGTAGGGTCTGCAATGCATAATATGTCTCTATTTATAGCACATATATGATGCTATAAATGCTTTTTATAACGTGAAGAAAAACGCTATTGAAAA
>JBBPDI010000004.1:22699594-22711441 GCA_037974545.1 Cucumis variabilis
AATTAATTCTAAAATCTATATGAAATAGTTTTATATAGTTAAGATAACATAAAAACATAGTGATAGATGCATTAGTTAAAAATTTATTAAATATAAATAATATATTTATATTTATTAATTAATTAAAATTAACCATGATTATATATTAATTTATTAATTAATTAGGATTCATCATTTATGAGGTATAAAAATTTCACAAGTTTGGAGGGTATTAAAAAACCCACATCAGGTGGATAATTTTAATGTTCCGTGGATAATAATATATTGAGTTTTAAAATTTGAAAGTTTGTAAAACAAACAAGAATAATATATATGTATGTATCAGTAAGATTTATAATAAAAGAATAAAATCTCTTTCACCCAAAACGAACATAGTTCAACTAATATATAGTATGTGTTACTAAAATTAAGAGAAAAGAAAATCTCTTTAAAACAAAGCGAACATAACTCAATTCACTTGTAGTATGAGTAAATAAAGACAAGTAAAAGAAAATTTTATTTTAGTCAAAGCAACCATAGTTCGTATGTCATGTAAAAATTCCTTTAAGCCAAAATAAACATAACTCAACCAACATGTCATAACCAAGAGATCAATGGTTTGAAACTTTCCACCCTATTATATTAAAAACAATCTCTCTCAACGTTTATGTGTGTATAAAGAGAGAGAATAAACAGAATTGGACGGTGAAAAGATTGAAGAAAAAGGAAATGTGATCTGATATTGTAAAAGGAATTTAAACAAGTACTGGAGAGATTTGTAAATGGAAACCGTACAAAGGACACGTCTCTGTTTGTTTTTTCTTCTTCACATATTTATGCAAAGATTCGAAGCTGTTTTACTCTGCATTTTTTTTTTTCTTTTCGATATCCCAACTTTATACTATAACCCCTTCAAAAGAGTGGCTTGGAAGTTTCCAGCTCTTTCAAATATCTCTCCTTCTTAAATTCCAACATTCCCTCTTTCTCTCTCATCACTCAAAATCCTATATAAATAACCCTTTCTCCCTTCTTCATTCCTCACTTCATTCTCAACTATTTTCTTCTTCTATTTCCTTCTCTGTTTTCTTAACCTCTCAAACTACATATACATCAATGGAGACTGTCAACAAGTTGGTTTCTGATAGGCCAGTGGTGGTTTTCAGCAAGAATAGTTGCTGTATGAGCCACTCTATCAAGACACTCTTGTGTGATTTCGGAGTTAACCCGACGGTGTACGAGCTTGACGAGCTTCCTAGAGGGAAAGAGATAGAGCAAGCTCTTCTTCGGATTGGTTGTAACCCTGCTGTACCTGCCGTGTTCATTGGTGGGGAACTGGTCGGTGGTGCTAACGAAGTCATGAGTCTTCATCTTAAGCGAAACCTGATCCCAATGCTTAGGAAGGCCGGAGCTTTATGGGTTTAAACCTTCTTGCTCTCTAACTTGATGTAACTTTGACATAGCCAAGCTTTCCTATAATATATATATATATATAGGCAGAAATGGCACAGAGAGTTTACTTAAAAAAGTCTTTATGTAAAGTCCTTTTTTGGTGACTTCAATGTAATGTAATGTTTTGGTTTACCTAGTAATAAATATTCTATTTTAGTATAGAAACTAGAGCCGAAACTCCCATCTGCTAAGTAATATATATGACAATTGATAAACTAACTTTAACAATGCAAAACTGAGTATTTTAAGTTTAGATGATACACGGATGAATATACAGGCTTCTAGCTGAATACAATCAATGATCTTGTGTACATAAGTTACAAGAAAAGACCGCTCTTCATTTGTCACTTCATTAGGTAA
The DNA here is from genome assembly GCA_037974545.1 of Cucumis variabilis. Lineage (NCBI taxonomy): Eukaryota > Viridiplantae > Streptophyta > Magnoliopsida > Cucurbitales > Cucurbitaceae > Cucumis > Cucumis variabilis. The sequence goes on from JBBPDI010000004.1 coordinate 22,701,383, forward strand.
AACAAATACATACAGATTATAGTTTTCACAGTAAAGACGATCGGACAGAAATGGAAGCTTAGTAGTCATGGAAATGTAGCTACTCAATTGGAATGCTTCTTCGTCCATGATTTTCGCAACTTTCTTCTGCTTGATCTCAACAATGCGAAATAGGTTGAGAAATGGTGAGAGATTTGCGTGAATGGTTGTGACTTTGTGTTGCAGTTCTTTCTAATGCAATTCTGAAAATAACAGTTCAAAATGCCGCTTCCAAACCAGGTAATTTGCACTTTTAACTCCAAATATTTGAGATTCACACGCGTAGAGTTACTACTTATTCTTGAAAGAAAACATTGAAGAGTCATTGTCCGAATCATTACTTGCAAAAGTAAACATCGAGTATTGGATTGTTGGTGATCATAAGAGTTCGGCTTCTTCTTGGTCTCCATCGGCATCATCGACCTCATTGTCTTCGTCATCTTCAGGTGCATCAGGATCCACTCCCTGCAATAGCATTTCAATGAGCTGTTCCTGTTCTAATGCTCTCTTAACTAGGACTGGGCCATACTTGAATGAAGTAATGTTCAACTTCTTGCTTTGAAGAAAAGTTGAAAGCATTTAGAAGTTATAAATATCGTGAAATTTGAAAGCTTAAAAACAAACCTTCATTTGTTTTTCTAATCGCTCTAGACCTTTTTTGGCAGCTTCGTTCTGGGGATTCATCCTGTAAATGATTAATAAACCAAATAAATACATGTCTTATGAATAAAGGCAGATGTCAGCAAATACCACTCCAAAAGCAAGAAGGCAGATGATAAATACACACGAGAAAAATTAATAAAATTAGAGAAGGATTTGTAAGAATAATGTTAGGTTGAGCTTGCAGCAGCTAGACTGTTTCGGTTAGAAAAAAAACATAATGTCTACACAGCAACCCAAGTGTTAAGTTTTCGACCTAAGAGATCCCAAGTACTTATCGCTGATCATTAGATTTTGGAAGAACTACTTTTTGACACACATGCATTATACAGAGAATTGAGTGTGTGAAAGGAATCTCTTTGAGATAAATAAAATCATGAATCATAATAGCACCTAATGTTTCTGTTAGATGATATAATATTAAATTTATATTTACCTGTCATCTTAATGTTTGGGTCAATCATTGATTTAAGAGTTTTAGGACCTTGAATCCCTTTTAACTTTTGGTGATGAGGTGGAGGATGACCTCGGCCTCCAATGACGATGGTGTATCAACATAAATGATGTTTGGAAGTGATTTTGAAATTGATAAAATCAAGTTTATCATGTTTAAAATCCTCTGAAACACACTTTAATTGCTCCAAATTTATTTAATAGGTAATTTTACACTTCCAAATGTAATTTCCATATCATCAATAGTTTTGATGATTAGAAGAATGTTTCAAAGTGATTTTAATTATCTTAGTATCACCTCAAACATGGCCCAAGTCTGCAAGGGAGAAGGGGAGAGGGAATGTGATAGAATAATATTGGTAAATCAGACCAACAAGGGGTGAGAAAGCAACGTCCAGTGAGGTTGTTAGTCATACATAACTACGAGTAAGCTAGATAGGATCAGTTATTTTATTTGTTTTATTATTGTCATTTTTTTGGGTGGGGGTGGAGGGGGAGAACAGGTGGCAAAACAGCAGAAAGCATCGATAAGGTTTCACCTTAATGCAGCTTGATAGTGAGATAAAGCCTCTTGCAACACATTTGTGGCGGCAAATACTTGAGCTAGTTTTACGTGAAGAGAATCATCAGCCCAATCCTTAAGGTACCTCTCCAGTAAGGATACAGCATCCCCATTTCGGCCTTCAATTACATGGAGCTCTGCCAAAGCTAATGCCGCTCCAAGGTAACCAGGTTCCAGCCTAAGTGCTGACTCATAAAACTTCTTGGCCTATTAAAAATACCATACCAGATCCAACATATGAAATATATTTGCAAATGGCAGTCTTCAAGGCTGAATTACTACAGAAAAATGTTTAAATCATGTACCTTCTCTCTACCACCTGAGTTACTAGCATGTACATCTCCAACTAATTTTAGAGCCTTTGCAGAGTGAGGCATCGCTTTCATGGCCTCCCGGGCAGCATATAATGCCTCTTTCATTTTAGACAGTGCCAGATAAGAATGGACCAAACCTGCAGCCAAAAGCAAATTCACAACCATTTGAAATTTGAGCATCTTAGACGACAATACATTTTTGAACAGTGGGATTGCATTCAATGACAAAATAAATGCAACAATGGGAGATCTCACCTTGATATGAACGAATATCAGGTCTCAGTTCTTGAGCATTCCTGAAAGCACTTACGGCTGCGTCTGGCTGCTTCATGGCTAATAACAGGTTTCCCTGAAAGTAGAAACTTGAAAATTGAGATGTTTGATATTCTGGTGGGCATTCTATTCAGGTCTCTTTGCATACGTATAGTTAATAAGTACCTTCATGATGAAACCTGTTATGTGCCTTTCATCGATTCGTATGCTCTGATTATTAGCAGTACGAATGTTAGTCAATATAGAAAATAAAACCAATCCAAAGATCTATCATCACAACAAACCTTTTCAGCATAAGCCAAGGCTCCCCTCTCATCTTTCGTTTCCCACAATACAGACAAAGCCACAAAAACTTCTGGTCTTGTAGGATCAATATTTAACAAGTCATGGACTAACTTGTTTAGCATTGAATAATCAGACTTTATCTTCAAAAGCATAGCATATTCATCCATATATGTTACAATAAATGGATCAATTGATCGTGCCTATAATAACATTGAATTAAATGTCAAATGTCAATGGGTGATTAAAAGAGCTTATTATTATCATCAGTATGCTCACATTTCACTTTACCTTCTCAAAATTCATGATGGCCTCATCTTTTTTTCCTATGATGGCTTCAACCTAGGCACGTAGTAGTTAGCATGTCAGTTAGGTGGACAAGTTGAAAATGTTCCATTTATATTTACCGCCTAACATCACCATATTGTCAAATAAAATATGACACACCAATAGATGAAAAGATATATGTTAAAATTACAAATGTAATCCTTAAACATTGAAAGTTTTGAGTCCCCTTAGACATAAAATTCAAGAATTTACGGGATACAAAATTAAAAATTTGTAAGTTTTGAGTATCCTTAGACATAAAATTCAAATTTACATCTAATAGAACAATTAATTTTTAAATGGTACAAATTTGTCCAAGACCTTATTAGACACAGAATTGAAATTTAAGAATCTATTAGACAAATTTAAAGGTTCATGACTAAATAAATAGATAAAAACCTCAAAGTGCGGGAACTAAACTTGTAATTTAACCAAAGATCAGATGGCCTCAGAACATTCAATGAGTTTAGGATGCCCTTTTGCAACAACGTATGCATTTGTCATGAAAGGCGGCACCATACAGCAAAAACAGAATATGAGAAAAATGAAGAGAACACACACAGGTGACGTAATGGCTACTGCCAAAACGATTATGGATGTTTCTCTTCTTTGGCTACAAGCAACATAAGCTAGCTCCACTTCAATACTGAGAGAAGGGAGAAACTTCATCCAACTTCAACATTACGTTTCACAATGAACCACGAATATGCTTGAGGGGAAAGGGTTGCCCAAGAATAAACATCATTAAACTTAGATTTATTATCTCATCACAAAAACCCACCTTTGCAACTTCAAGCAACAGATGAATATTATTGGGAAAACGTTGCAACAAATCCAAAAACAGCTCCAAACCACCTGCAAGAGTTTGAAAACAAGGTGATAATAAATAAATGTAGAGAGATGAGAAAGCTAGGATATCTGAACTTCTCATCTGAACCACGCTGTATATCATTTCTATAAGAAGAGGATGGATAATATCAAGTGCTTACAGGATAAAATGACAATAATTATGCCTGGCTTTGATAGTTTGAACTGGAAGGCAGTATTTTACCTTTGTAATCATTTGAAGCAATGCAGCACTGGGCCTCAACATAGCGCTGCAGAAAATTTAACAAACTAATTAGCACTTTATTTCTTTTAAATAATAATATTAATAAATAAATAATTTAGAAAGCAATATGAACTTCAAAAAGTTATGAGTGAAAAATAAATGTAAGAATTTTAAACTGATTCTTTGCCCATGATCTGCTGCAGATTGCATAATTTGTTTGTACTTGCAAAATCAAAGCAAACACAAATATTGCCAGACAACTATTTCAAAAGCCAATTTCTGATTTAGATTGCCTGTGATCAAGTACTAGGCAGTACTTATCCATTACATTTTTTTCAAAAGGACTGGTAAACTTACAAGCATAGAATCAACTTTTGAGTTGAGAAGCATGTTATACCAAATCCAGCTAACCTATTCTCATCTGGCTAACAAGGATAGAAATAATTGGAAATTTCATTCTTTTTGTTTAGTGGAAGTTTGCTTCTCACATGCACATGCAGCTTAACAGTCTACCAAGACCAAAGCTATTTGATTAAGCCAACATGCATAATTCAATAGTAAAGGTATCTACCTTATCTCTTGAGGTCAGAGGTTTAAATCCCCACAACCTAATGTATGACTCAAAAAATAAAATAAAAAGGAAAAAGTTATCTAATTAAGCAAATGAGAAAGAGCTACTTCATTTCACAATTAAAGCTAATGGTAAAGGATGGACATTGGGAGATAGTTAGTTGCTATATCTGTTCTAGTTCTAACACTTACTGGCAGCCAGCGATTTGAATCGAAGTGATCAAAAGGAGTTTTGCCACTTCTGTTTGCTGTCTGAAATAAAATTCAAGAGAAACCAAAGGGGAAAATTGTAAGACAATTTTAAATTTTCTATAAACAAAAATTATGATAAGACAAACCCAGCATTGATGCAGATGATCTTCATGCTACATGCATAAACTGTATTCATTCTTTAAGTCTCCGCACTAGATTAATTATGGGAATTACATCAACATTGTAAGCAAATATCGTTGAGACAGCATAAGAATCTTTGTGGACACTTAATAAGGAGGTGCAGGGTTCACACAACAGTTCAACAATGACCATGGTAATAGACTCACTGCAAGGATTAAAGAAAAAAGAAAGACAATAAGCAACTCAAAACCAAGAGAAGGGACTTCCAGGTTTTGACACCGCATGCAACCTATCTTAAGCATACTGGCGGCAACTTCTGAAACCTAACTATAGAACTTGCCAATTTGTCAAGCTAAGAGAATTACAAGACAAGCACACGACATTCAAAAATGTACCGTACTGCAATTTCAAACAAAAAAATAACTACATATTCCTACATTAAGCTAGTCCTTTCTATCAATATTTTGATAACAAACCTGAGGAAACAAGGAAATGATATCTTTGGCAGTAGTGCCAAGCTCTGCTAAAGCAATAATAGCTTCAAACACATAAGGGCAATGTCTGTAAAAATATAAATAAATAAAACAATTATTAGAGCGTGAAGCTGAATTTTATTTTAATGGGAAGAAGAAAGTATCATAATTTTAGTTGACAAACACATAATTAGTAAGCTGAACAAAATAGACCGTTGGTATGCTTTCACTGACTAACCTTAAGCACTCCTTGTAATATGCAATAGCAGCACGGTTATGTCTGGCATATCTATAAAGCTTTCCCAGCAAAAGGTTCATTTGCAAATTTCTTGCTTTACTTGGAATTCCCTCCATCTGCAAAGTACAACTGAAAGAAATCTAACATCAAGTAGATTGAGTATGCCCACGTGTCTGATAAAGAAAGATAGAGAGAGACCTCTACAAGGGCAGCTCTATTGTCACTTAAGGCGCAATAACACGATGCAATTTTAAACTTCACCTGCCGTAGAAACAACATGAAGGCATAATATGAAATATGAAGAGAAAAGAAATCTCCTCAAAGACAATTTATCTAAGAAAATTCGAAAAAAATGAGCTGGTGAAGGGAAAATAAACAGAACATACATAATAAGTGAATAAAAAAATTGAGCCGTATATCGGGAAAAAATTTCTGTCTACCTCATTTTCATTAATGGCCGACACGTTAAAAGAGTTTGGAGAAGATGACCTGTTTGACTGCAAAGAACTTCTAGTAGTAGTTGAATTTTGTTTAGGAATAATCTTATAGTATTGCAAGGCTTGCTTGTAAGTATGCTGCCAAGTTAAACAATAAAGTTAAAAGAACAAAAAAAAACACCCCTAAAATAAAAATAATCCTGAAGCAAGCAGCATCTAATCAACGCAGAAACTTACAATTGCTCTTCGATACTCCCTTTCTCGAAACAATGCATCCCCAAGAAGCACCTAACAAAGCAGAAACAGAGTAAAAAAGGGTTCAACTAGAAAACGGATTAGAGTGGAGAAATTCATTTTAAAAAAAACAATGCGATTAAAGATTAAATAAGTAATCAGTAAAGGAGTACAATTGAAAGTAAATGAATTCAGAACTACAAACCAAGCTTTCAGACTTGAGGTGAGGAGTGGATTCTGCATTAGCAGCAGGCGATGAAACAAGAAAGCAACCCTGAACAAGATAATCAAAATCACCGAACAGATTGAGTCCGATCTCCAATTTCGAATATGTAGAGGGTGAATTTGCTTGTTTGTGCGATGGAGTGAGTGGATTGAACTGAAGAGAAAACGATAGAAAAACGAAAACTTACCAGCATTTGAGCTGAACTGTAGAGACCCTGGTCAAGAAGAGTGGAGATTTGATCCTTTGGAACCTCCATTTTTGTTCAGCAGTTCTTAGTTCTGAAGACAACAAAATTTTGAAACAATTTTGCTGTCACTGAAACCTCAACGGAACCCGCTCTCTTCTCACTCTCTCGTTGGCAGAGGAAGAGAAAATCTGGACTGGGCCGAAATTATTATTCAAATCAGGCCCAAATTTTGACCCAACAATCAAATGGAGGCCCAAAATCATTTGAAAGTAGGCCCCGATTCGGCCTGTACGGAGTGATTTGGGCCTTGAAAGTTTGTGTTTTCTCCTACTCTTCCACAGAACGCTGAAAGGCGAAAGTCATGAAGCCTTCGAGTTCGACCCGAGAACCGGCGCGAAAGCTCAACGGCGAAAACTTCATAACAAAGGTAATTTCGCCGGCGATTTGTGGAGAAACCTGCCCAATTTGCCTCAGAAAATTGGAGGATCGTACCTCCGCGGTGCTTACAACGTGTATCCATGCCTATTGCATAGGCTGTATTCGCAAATGGAGCAACTTAAAGCGAACTTGCCCTCTTTGTAACGCTCAATTCGATTCATGGTTTACCAAAATCAACCTCTCATCGCAAAGATTCCGCAAAGAACGGTTGAAAATCTCGAATTTTTCGGATAAGCTCAAGGTTGGAGTTGGATCTTCCCAGACAGACGCTCGCGGGTGTGTGTTTTCTGGTTTTGATACGTCTTTTTGGTAGTTGATTTTGTTTGCAAGTATACCTTTTCTACTTGAATTGAAGTTAGGAGTAAATATGGAACGTTTTTTTCTTGAGAGCTGCTCTAGTTTGTTGTAATGGAGGGATGGATTTGAACATTGAACTTGGAACTATATTTGCTCCTTTTACTTTCATGTAGGATTCTTCAGAGCACGAGGTATGAATTAAATAGAGAAAGACGGTCGGAAAGATCACTTACATGGAGGCGATCGTTTGGACGGCGAGGGCCGGATTCTTTGCCTGCTGATGTTGTTGTCCGGCGAAAACTTCAGTGGCGAGCTAGGTAACTTCAAGGTTTATTTCTTGGTTGGGTTTTACGCCTCACTTTTTTCTCCATGTTTCGGAGTTAGAGCTTGAATATTTTTGCTAATATGCTGTTGGGTTTTGACAAAGCATATACAACCGATGTATACAAGCTGTTCCATCTTCGGTCAGATCATGTTTAGAACTGGTATGTATTTTAATACTCAACCAATTGAACCATACTCAAGTTTTCAACATTGGTTTAAATTTCTCTCTTTGATTCCATAAAAAGATGTTGCAAAGTTCTCTTAGCTGCAAGTGCAATTCTGTTCTTTAGTTCTTCATATGCTGTGTTTTTTATTGCGAATTTGCGAGCTGTGCAGAACATATTAGGAAGTCGTGGAGGCAAAGAAGTGATTCTAGAGAGGATTAAACCATGGATTCAAAGAGAGTTACAGGTCATCCTCGAGGACCCTGATCCAACTATAATTGTTCATCTGGTTATCTCACTATTTGTGGCGAGACTTGAAGCAACTTCCCCACAGCTTAATGGGGAAGATGACTTTCTTTCACCTTTGCGTCCCTTCCTCTTTGAAAAGACTGATTTATTTTGGCATGAGCTAAGGTACATGACTCATTAACTGTTCAATAATCTAAATCCTCGTTGTTGGTTTCCTTGATGCATCTAAATTTTGAAATGAGTGTAAGATTTCTTGAGCATCGGAGTTATAAGCTTTAGTAAACCAGAGAATGCAAAAACATGATATATCGATATCTGCTCCTAAGCTTTACAACCCATTTGATTACAAGTAAATTTTCAACATTAATCAACCATCATGAGTTGGCCTAATGGTAAAAAGGGAAACATGGTCTCAATATCTAACTAAGAGGTCATGGGTTCAATCTAAATCACCGCTAGCATTGGTCCCAACAGAAAATACGATGGTTGCATACATAAGAAATTAAAATCCCATGAGTTTCTTTAACATCAAAAGAGCCCCTTTTTTATCTTAATGGTATTCCAAACATAGTCCTTGCTACTTCACTCTATCATAAAGGTCCCATGAGTAATTTTGTTATTGCTGTATGCCCTTGTATTTTTCATTTTTCTCAAAGCAGTTATTTTTATCGAATATATGTATGTACCCTGCTCCCTGGCTGCAATTTCTGTGTTCATTATTTTTCTGCTACCATTTTTATTTGAAAAAACATTCTTTTTCAGATGTTTTGCAGGAAGTCCGTTGTGGATGGAAGAGTATGACTCAGTGGTTGAATATAGAACAGTGGGTTAATTGAAGAGAAGAACCTGTTTGAAGAAAATGTGTTGTACTCGTTACTTCTCCCTTGTTGGTTGCTGGTTATTCTTTAAATGAAAATTGACATTAATATTAAGGAAGATTTAGCTAGAAAGGGAGGAGAGTTGTGGCTTGGATTCAAGTTCCTTCTTACCTCCTGAATGAAAGAACCATTATATGACACTAAGAAATCTCTGTGCTGCCAAGGATTTTAAAGAGATGTGCAGTTTGGATATTCTAGTTTGATCCAACCCATGCGTCGCTTCACGTTGATAACTAAGTAGCATCTTCTTTCGATTTGAAGATCATCTCAAGAAGAGAAGACTCTGTACGGGGAAATATTATGTATTGGTTTCAGAAGACTCTGTACGGGGAAATATTATGTATTGGTTTCACTCTGTCCATGGAAAGGTATTCCTAACAACAAATTGATTAATGAGATCGGTGTTATTGAGGTCAGAGTCATCTTTTTCGAGCATGAACTTGAAGAAAGAAACATGAAGACAGAGTTTCGGACCCACATAAGGTTCTGAAGATGGTCTCTGGTTTGAAGTTAGGCTATATGATGGATCATTACAGTGGAAGTAGAACACAGTTGGGAGGATTGGAAATGGAATCTTTGTAGAATATTAAGCAAATTTCCCTGTGGCACTTAGAGCATGTTGTAACAAGCCAAAAAAGTGTTTAGTTTAACTGGCAAATGTATGTACGTGCACGTACTTAAAACCCCACCCCCAACTTCTAGTAAAAACATGTTGTAACGACTTTCTTGAGTGGTTAGAAGAAAAAAACACCACCATTTAAATAATTAGAACGTTATTTCAAGCATATACCCTTATCAGCTTGGATTACATTGTTGGGATTTTTTCACTTTTTGAAGAAACATTATCAATTGATTGACCTTCTGTTAAATTCGTGCATGTGTATGTGAAAATTTTCTATTTGTTTTTTTCTTATTCAAAATCTTCGCACAAACAAAAGATGGCTAATGTTGCTTTCGATCTTCGCTCTCTAGCTTTCCTTCACTCAATCGCTCTCATTTGTCTTGTTTCTCTTGCTCTTCGATGACCTTCTCGTTCTACAACGTTGATGAGTTACTGAAGAAGAAAAGAAC